>BHFT01055598.1:0-61653 GCA_004320025.1 Laticauda laticaudata | reverse complement strand
CCTCATCACCTTATCAACCTTTGCCTCACCACCACCTCAGTTTGATGGCAAACATAAAAAAATGAGAGGAACATCTATGGGATCACCACGTCCAGATTCATAGCAGAAATTGTAATGCAGCATCTAGAAACAACAACAAATGTATCTTCATCCCACGATGAACGTTTGCTACATTTTGAATTCCCCAACTTACTAAATTAAAATAGCTGGACAGTAAGTGTTTTTGTTCTTTTGATATGATGAAGACTTTTACATGGATTAACTTCAGTAAAAGCAAGAGACTAATTGAAGCAAGCTGACTCTTTCCCTCCAGAGATACAAAATATTGTAAATGGCATGTAGTGTGTGAATAAAGAAATATAAAAGAGAAAACAGTCAATTTCTTTGCTTTTCCCTTGGGCCCTCCCCCCCTTCATTTTTTCTTCCTTCAAGGAATCTTAATAGCTATATACGATGATAATAAGTGTGTATGTAGAACAAACTCAGACAGTGTCATGTCTCTATTCTATAAAATTAGAATAGTATTCTGGTTCTGCAATTAAAGCTACCCAGATAAAAGGATATACTTTTGAAGATTTATTTTGAAGAAAGGTGTTCATTTTGGAGAAGAGGGACAGCAGTATTTCCAAGGTGTTCAGTTCACCATGAAAAGAAATGGCATTAATTCAGGTACCCAATTACTGTAATGTGGTTCAGAGCACCTCAATAGGTGTTTCAATCTCAAGCAGAACTAACATTTGTAATCCTTTAAATGCACTTAAGAAATTGATGTTACAGCCCCACAATCTGTTAGGGGCCTTGCTTCCTGGCTGATTGCAAAGTATGCCACCATTAATTGGATCATCAGAATGTGATCCGCGTCGTGGTCCTTGGATTATGTAAGACTGCCTTTGCTCTGGCGCAATGAACCAGAGGCTTCTTTTGCTGGATAGTTTGACCCTTAATGTAGATAAGTGGTATTTTTCATCAATCTTAGCCTGCATTAAAAAAGTGAAATGTCAATTCAATGTGGGGCATTTAACTTAATTCAACATCTTTTAATTTAATACTTTGCAAAAGTTAGTCCCTATCTGACTTACCTCACACTTCTGCTGATGGAATATTTTGTAAAACACTGCTGAAATAAAATCAGCTTCCGAAAGTCTCCTCATTCTAAGAGAGAGACGGGGGGGCTCAAAATGTTAAATCACTGGAATGCAGTTATTTTTCTATTGCAGACTTAATTCCTGAATGGTGTTTTTATCTTGGTTGGAAGAAAATAAAATCTAGTTAAAATTTATTTGCCCTTGTTCTTTGCTGTTTTCATTTTTGGCTCCCCCCCCTTTTTTTGGGGGGGGGCTTACTGAAGAGAGCTGACTTGCTTTTCTGATTGTAAATTAGTATTTACATACAGCAGGCAAACCTGCCCTTTTAAAATTGGTTCCAGTGATGTTATTGACGTTTAATGTTTGGGATACTTGTATTCCGTAAATGTCAAAATTATAAAAGTGAATTATGCTGTCGTAAGTTCTTTGTGTGATATCATGATGGACGTACCAAAGGGGCGGGCTTGCATCCTGACAGCCTAAGGATGCTTTCATTGGATTAACCAAGATAATTGGTTTTTACAGTGCTCAGTTTTGTAACATTGTAAGAATCTTAGCAAACAGTTTTAAATTTGACTTTTTATTTATTTATGTTTGGAAACCAGTAGTTATGTGTGCTCATTGGTCTGAGAGGAAATATTCTTGAACATAATGGGGCTTACTCCTGAGCAAACATGGAAAGAATTGCCCTGCGTGTTATAATGAGATGGGGTTGTGATTAATGTGAAATAACACAATGATTACTTCCTGCTGGATTAGGCCCTCTTTTGGTAAATTGAAATTGTGCAATGTGTTATGTTTTTAGCAGCTATGTGCTTGATTTATAGATCTCTATTGGGAAGGTTTATAAACACTGTAGAACAAGAGCTTCTTTTACACTTATGCAATATTTAAGGTACATAATCCATAATAGTTGGAACACCAGTGTCTTTTCTAATTATATTTAATTCATAATTGTCCTATGAATAATAAACATGTCTTACATAAAAAAGTAATTTTCTACCATCTCCTTCCATTTCATGCATTATTACAATTCTATAAAGAAGCTTGTTTGAAAGAAGAAAGGAAATTTAGGGAATAGGAGAAGTGCGGAGGTACTTTGGCTGAAAAAAATGTTAGCTACCGAAGTGAGATTCAGCCTATTTTGGAAGATGTTCCCCTTACCTTGAATGATCTGGTTTCACAGTACTCTTAATGTTCAGATGACAGCCAGGAGTACATTTGCTGGCTTACTTCTTGCATGTCATTTTGGATTCCTCTTAAATCGGTTTAGTTTGATTATCTTTGGATTCTTGAAAGATGCTGTCCTTCTGAAGAACCAGTGGGATGTTTCATGGAGTTCAAAAGGTGACAAGCTCTAAACTGTATCTAGTACTCAGTGATACTGAATGATACTGAAGGGCTGCATAGTTGCTCATTATTTTCGAGCCAGAGTCCAGTGTTTGAATTTTTCAAAGGCTTAGTATGGGGTTCCCTGATTAAGGCCCTCCAGATATGTTGCATTACAATTTCAACACACCTCTGCCACTTCTCTTCACTTCTAGAAAGCACTGGGTAGACTAGGGAAGGCTACCATAGAGAGTGAATGCTTTGAGATATTGCTTGTCTCATTAAAGACCTGTCCAATTGTGGACCTGTCTCTGCTGAAGCAGAGATGATAGGGCCACTTTCAGAGGTTCATTTATCAGGCACATAAGGGAAGTTTTTTCTCTTGCCTTGTTCCAGATGTTCCAAATAGTCTCACTGGGAGAGATGTGCCTTTTCAAAGTGGCTTGTGTTAGTGGTTTTACAATAGCCATATTGTTGATGTGTGTGTGTATGTGTATGCATTTGTGTTAAATATTTTAAAATTTTCTGCAAAAAACATTTTACCTACTGTACATGAATTTGGCTAAATTTTTGAAACAGTAGTTATATCCTAAATACAAATCAAGGCGTTGCCCTTTTTTAAAGTCTTTCCCACCCTCCCAGCTTCCAGATAGGCATGACTATATATCTCATCATTTCTGGCACCAGAGCAATTGGCCATGTTAAACATGAATTAAAGACTATGTGATTCTTTTTATCCATTTACTAACTCGATACCTGTGCTTCACTATGAAACTTTGTGGTTGGGCTTTGTTTTGGGGAGAAAAATAGAAGGAAAAAATTATGTGTTTGCNAGAAAAATAGAAGGAAAAATTTATGTGTTTGCCTACAGCATCCAATGGCATTCATCTGGCTAATGTCCTGTCAGTGTGTGAGACAGTTGAGGGCTGTTTGGAAACTGAAACAGTATTTGCTGTGTGAGCAAGAAGGAGACAGCAAGGAACCTCAACGTGGCTTCGCCCAACTGTTCTGTACTAAAACTGCTGGATGCTGTGAAACTAAAACTGAAACTGAAACAGGTGGGGAGGGGGAGTAGAACTCCTCAGCATCAGAGCGTGTTAATAATAATATATGGAATACTAATGCTCTGATGGTCATTTCAAAAAAATCCTTTCTTCGTGAGCACTAAGAAGCCAAGAGGAACATATGTGCCAAATTTCAAGTTTGTAAGCTTTTGTGATGAAATTTTGTGATGATGCATGAGTGGTATTTCACTTTTATATAGAGAGATTTGGCAAACTATGTTTAAGGAGGTCTTTTGAGTGCTTGCAAATCTAAAAGCAACAATTGGATCTTTGATGAATTCCGGCATAATGTTGGCCTATAGTACTGTTTCTCAACTTTGGTATTGTTAAGATGGGTGAATTTCTAACCCTCAGAATTCTCCATCCAGCCTTGCTGTCTTGGGAATTCTTGGGATTGAAGTCCTCCCACCCCAAAGCCGCCAACATTGTGAAACTGCACTGAAGTGATCAACCTATTTAACTCAAAGCTTAGACTGCTCTGCTGCCACAGTCCTAGGTGGAAGGGCCAGATGTGTGTATATTGCTTTAAGAACACCACAAGGCTGGAAAATATACTTGCGTTCACCAAAGCTGATATATTGGTTCCCATTTGCTGAAGACAAATGGAATCATATCCTTTGTGTATTTGCCAGGACTCCAGTGCTTTGCTTCAGAATGCTTTGGGTTGGGATTTCAGTCTGCCTTTCCTTCTTAATGGGGTCCCTTGGTGTCGAATGCCATCTGACCACAGGATGGATGAGATGCCCTAAGGACCTGCATCAAGCTTACCTTTAAGAAAGTCCTTGCTGACTAGCAAAATAAGATTTCTTTGAATTGTTGGATGAGGATATAAAACTGACTTATAGCTGGAAAAGGAAAAAAGATGGCAAGTAATATGTAGCATTACAAGTGATATTTACTAATAGTTTAACATTATTTTCCTTGTGGTGACTTCATTAATGATTTCTATGAGTCTCATTTTTCTTTGTTCTGTGTCCAAGTGGGACAGATAGAGAAAAATGGTTCATGTGCCAAATTTGGACACTGTCCGGAATGAGCTTGCAGCCAAAATAATTTAAATCTAATGACCAGCAGGTTGCCTTGCTGTCAAGAAATAGCTTCTATATCTGAAAATTAATAACAGCATGCCACAGCTAGTCTTTTATAACATTAGTGAATGATCAAGAAATTTTGATATTGTAATCGATATTAGAGAGCTCACTAGAAATGTATTTTTAATAGTTTGGTCTGGAAAACAGCTTGAGACTTGCAGCAGTGCAACTACTTTTCAGCATTAACACAATAAACAAAGTAATTCATGATAGACTTCATTAGTTGCCTATATCCTTCTGGGCATGAGTTCATGCACAAATGATACGTGCTGCTTAGTTTAGCTTATACTCCTTGAAATACTAAGTTCTTTAAAAGCATGGATAGGCACTGGCCATAGGGCTTGATTCAGAAGGTAGTAGTGGAGCTGTAAGAATAGCTGGATTATCTACTTCATTCTCTTCATTTTGTTCTCCTGATCTGGACTGAGTTTTCCTTGTCTATCACATAAGAGAAACAACTGTAACTAATCCTTCCCCACTATCCCTTCTTTTTAGAAAATTGCACTGTGTGGTGGGTGTAAATACATTCTTGCTCTAGGTAAAAAAAATACAACTTTTATGTTGCAATGAGATTGGTAAAAGGTAAAGTTTTTACTGCAGGTTTTACTTTACTAGCTGCAGCCAACTTTGAGAGATGGTGCTCATCTCCATTTCTAGGCCATTGAGCAAGCACTGTTTGGAGAAATTTCTGAGGTCATGTGGCCAGCTTGACATCATGCTGCAGTGCAGTGTGTGTGGTGAAACATGGAGCTTCCCACCAAAGCGGTACCTATTTATCTACTTGTATTCACAAGCCTGTGAATTGCAAGATGGGCAGGAGTTGGACAAGGGATGAGAGTTCAGTCCATCACAAGAGAGTAAGGCTCAAATCGTTAGAGTATAGACCTTCTCCAGCATCTTTTAAGTCACTGAGCCACTATGCCTCAACAAATGAAGGTAGTAGAAAGGATTATGTTACTTCCATCAAGATCCTGATCCATTTCATGTAATTCCCCTCAAAACAACTCTGAAGGACAATTGCATGAACAGCAACCTTACTTGAAATAAAAGGAAGCATTCTTCATTAAAGTCTCCTAACAATGATTAAAGCAGCAAAGTGGAATTTCACTTTTGTGGTTCCATGAATAGCACTACAGTACTACTCTTTCCATATGATCCAATATCATATCCTAAGATTTTGCATCACCATGAAACACAAAAAAATTAAAAAATTGAATTTTGGAAGCATACTGTATATTCTCCTAGGAAAAATAAGGGAAAAAAAATCAATATTGTGTTTGGAATATGGAGCTGAAAAAATGATTTTGCAATAGCAGAGTGAGGCTAGCATTCTTGTTCATGCAGGAAGATGAGAGCCATTAATGAATTTGCCTATTTATTTTAAATACTTAAATATTTATTTTTATTCTTTTCATTTCTGACTTTTTACTTTCCTTCATTGTATGTCAGTTTATGTATTATCACAGGACCACAACTGCTCTGTTTCTTAGAATTTTCCTGATTTGAAAAAGTATAAACACATAAACCAAGTTACAGGATGTGGTACAACCTGACCCATTATAATTTCAGTGCTTTATAAAGGCTTTTTAACATTTTAGCCACCCTAAATCTATTGCCCTTATTAAAAAGCTACATTTTAAATGGCTATCGGTAGCTTAATGACCTTGTAACCTTCTTTATAAGGAATGTTTGCACCCACTGCTATTAAACAAAATTAATTTCAGCACTTTTAAATTGTTAATCTCGCAAAAAGACAACTTGCTTCCTCTTTGGTGATCCTGCAGGTCATCACTATATGAGTTAGAAGCAATTGCCAGAGTTCATGTCATATGAACATCATGGCTTTAAATGAATTCTCCTAAATGACTTTCAAAATTTAATTTGCCTCTTCTCTTCTCTTCTCTTCTCTTCTCTTCTCTTCTCTTCTCTTCTCTTCTCTTCTCTTCTCTTCTCTTCTCCTCTCCTCTCTTCTCTTCTTTTCTCCTACCCTATCCTACCCTACTCTACCCTACCTTACCTTACCCTATCCTACCCTACCCTACTCTTCCTTGTTTGAAATTTGATAAGCCCTATTCAGTAATGGGATTCAAAATTTTTTGCTACGGGTTCTACAGATGTGGCTTGGTGGACATGGCATGGCTTGATGGGCATGACTTGGTGAATGTGGAAGGGGAAGGCTACTGTAAAATCTCCATTCCCACCCCCACTCCTGGGGGGAGATTGCTGTAAAATCTCCATTCCCACCGCACTCTTGGGGGGAGTTTACTGCAAAATCTCCATTCCCTCTCCACTCCTGGGGGAAAGATATTGCAAAATCCCATTCTTTCCCCACCCCACTAACCTGCTTCCAGCTCTGTTCTCCTATGCAGGTCAATAAAAGAAGAGCCAGCCAATCAGCTGCGACTCAGGAGGCAGAGAATAGATGGGGGCGGGGCCAGTCAGAGATGATACTTTCTGGTTCTCCAAATTACTCAAAATTTCCACTACCGGTTCTCCAGAACTGGCCAGAACCTGCTAAATACCACCTCTGGCCCTATTGCAGTATTAGTATTACTCTCAGTATTATTTTCCACTTTTTGAAACTTTTTTTAGTGATAGGCATAAAACAACAACACATTAATGGACAATAGTCTCTATTTTTTATGTTGTTTTGTCATGTTTCATATAGAAACATGATAACTTCCAATTAGCCAAAATGTGTGCCTCTGTTGCCATAATAAAGTGTAGACCTACAAGATAAGTGATGCTGAAATTCTTATTTGCTTGAATTAAACAATGAATTATTAGTGGCTACCTTGAAGGAAGTTCTGGCTGAGACCTTTGAATTAGAGAAAAAGGGAGGATTTTTCTTAATTTGCTTCTTGCCTTCTGAAATTGTCTATATTATTCTTCTACCAGCTTCCTGTAAAACAGGGCTGTCAAACTCGCGGGCCACAGTCTGGATGCATCAAGTGCTGGCCACACCCACATCTGGTGTAGCAAAAGGGCAAAAAGTCATGATACATCAAGTGACCACACCATGAAGACGCGAGTTTGACACCCCTGCTGTAAGAGATTTTGTTTGGCATGCTGTGTTTCCTCCCAAATTTGGTATACCATTTAATTTAAGGAGTAAGTTCTACTGTACTTCATGGAATGTTTTTGTTATCTTCTTCACATTGAATGGAAGTCTCCAAATGGATCCACTGATGTTTGGATCACAAGTAAAAATATTCCCAGAGCTGGAATACTACATCATTTAAGTTCCAGATTTTTCAGAGGGTTGTTTATTTGAGCCTTAGCAAATGAAAGTAGAAGCTTACTGCTCTCTGTTCTACATGGTAAGGGAAGAAATTGGTTGGCATGTGGCAAATGGCAAAGGCTGGTGTCCAATTCCATTCACATTAATGTGGCTTAAATATAATGAGTTCTGTGTAATACTAAATAAGGCTACAGTTAAATAATAAAGATCTACACAATTAAAGATTTCTTATAATTACAATAATATGAAAATATTATATTGTCCAATATTCAGTTTATCTTTAATTTTACTTTTTTATACATCACAATATTCTGTGCATATTTATTGAGAAGTGACCAAAACTTGATACAGATTGTCTCTAAGTGAGTTTGAATAGAATTCAGTTGTGAACATATGTATGTATTATATACATTGATAAGTTATAATAAATATTTCATAAACAGTGTAGAACTTCAATTTTAAAGGTTTTATATTTATCTAATTTATAATAACAAATGAAAGTTTTGGAAAACTGACAAGGATTCAATAGTCTGTACTTGTACTTTTAAGAGTAGTAGCCTAATCACTATGTCTGGGCTATCTTGCAGAGTCTGATTAGTTTTGATAAAACATAGAATGACTCAATCTGCAGATGTATTCAGTTTCTGCTCTCCATACAAATGAAGCACAGATCAGTTCAGTCTTTAGTCATATAGATGGGAGACATTTAGTGGCATCATCATGTCTTTTGTACTGAAGGAACAGTTTCAAGTAAATGAAATTGCATGCAGTACAATTCTTTCAGGAACAGTTAATTAAATAATTTTTATGTTCAAAGATTTAAAGAAACATACTAAACATACTAAAAAACAAACAAACCCAGAATGGATATTTGAAAATTGTGGTCAAACCAATATACCATGTAAGAAATGACTAATGACCTACTAAAAAAATCTTAGGAGCAGATTGGTAGATTTTGAAGATGTGTTTTTAAACCATTGTTCCAATTTGGGGGAGGGATTATAGATCAGGGTGACAATGGATCCTCACACTCATTCCATATAGATTAAAACATCATAGCTGAGAATCAAAGGAGGATATGAAAATTTTATCATTAGTATAATTAATTTAAGGACATCTAGAAAAGATAGCATGTTCTTGATAAAAGCAAGATAATGTTGGTAGTACATTTTGCATCAATTTCTTCATTATCCTGTCATTCAAAATCTGTTGAGAAACAATTTTTCTGAAATTTTGTCATGTGGACTCAACCACAAAATCTGCACAAAACTGGTTGTATACTATGTCTAATAATTTTTTGACACACATTTCATGCAATCTAATGCTGAGTATGTTTATTTGAAAATAACACCTATTTTGATTTATGGACCTTATTCATTGATATACTCAGATTTATACACTATAGTAAATTTAAATTGCTTGTTGGTTGTTTATTATGGTAAGTGAATCTCAACAACAGTGGTAATCCAATAAACCATTCCAGAAACTTATTAATGTAAGCCTCTAGGCAATATTCAGGTATGTATCAATAGTCAAATAATGATATGTATCATATCAAATCAGTTAAAATGGAAAATAAATACACAGGCATATACACACTATTGTAAACACATATAAAAGCACCATTCACCTATGCAAGGAATGATCTTCACTAGTTATTAGTCTAGTTACTATTGGTATTCTTCAACATACGACCACAATTGAGCTCAACACTTCTGTTGCTAAGTGAGAAATTTATTAAGTGAGTTTTGCCCCATTCTACAATTTCTCTTGCCATGGTTACTAAGTGAATCACTACAGTTATTAAATTAGTAGCACAGCTGTTAAGTGAATCAGCCTTCCCCATTGGCTTTGCTTGCCAGAAAGTTGCAAAAAAAATGATTACATAACCCCAGCATACTGCAACTATCATAAAGATAAACCAGTTGTCAAACATTCAGTTGTAAATCATGTGTCTATGTGGACACAGCAATAAGTGTGAAAAAGGGTCGGTTTTTTTGAGTGCTGTTGTAACTTTGAATGGTCACTAGATAAACTGCTGTAAATTGAGGACTACTTCTAATGGCTGTATTTTGTCTGTATTTCTTGGCTTTTATTCAGCATATACACTTGTTACATGGATTAAACTCTAAATTGGTAAAAAATACCTAGGAGCCTTTTTTAAAATGGATTCAGAAAATTCCACCAGTAGTAGTAATAGTAGTAGTAGTAGTAGTAGTAGTAGTAGTAGTAGTAGTAGTAGTAGTAATAATAATAATAATAATAATAATAATAATAATAATAGTAATAATAGTAATAATAGTAATAATGATGGGTGCTGTGCCTAAAGATCCAGGCAAGCACATAAAAACAACTGGTGCTGACAAGATCACCATTGGTCAGCTGCAGAAGGCCCCCTTACTGGGATCTGCTCGCATAATCCTCCGATACATCATGCAGTCCTAAACACGTGGGAAGTGTTCGACTAGTGATTTGTGATACGACACTTAGCATGGTTATCTCGTTTGCTGTGTACACCATCATTCTTTTGAATAATAATAATAAGAATAATATAGAAAAATCCTAATAAGCAACATACCCTAATTGTTAGACAGATTGGAATATTATTCATTTCTTCATTTTTCCTTTAATTTTTGCTTTTATTCTGAATTTAGTTTGTTAAGAATATTTTTCTGCCAACAACAAACAATTTTTTTTTTGAAAATTCCTAACCTTGCTTAGGTTTCTAATCATACCCCCTTTTTTCACACTGAGGAGACATCTTTGCCTTTTTCACAAAATCTAATAAGGATATCATTTATAAAATTATCCTGTCTGAAAGAACACAAACTGCAACCCATCATAGATCACAGTGGAAAATTAGTCAAATTACACAAGCACATTTTATCCTGTTGTCTCCTTTCTTTCCTGTGCACTCTCTTCAGTTTAGCTAAAATGTATAAACTATATGATGGTGCTTTGGTTTACAGATGACAAAAAAATCCCTTTGTGTATTTCATCTGGGCATTACAGATAAAACTGGTTTACAGTGTATTGTTTCTGTGATATTATGGTACTATCCTATGAAATCTTCACAAATGGACTTCAAATAGAATATTTTTCATGCATATGTAGCAGGTGGGTGTTTCTACATGTCTCTATGGGTAACTGGACAGATGTCCTATTACAGTCACCTTTATGAACCAATTTTGCTATGTGTAAATGCCTTGTAAATAGTTTTTTTCCTGCACACTTTATTTGTATGAATCATGCAGCTGAAATTTTGCTTCTTGCAATATAGTAAGATATACATTACTAAAAGCAAAGCTTACCCAGATGTTCTTGCCTCAAATTGCTTCCTATATCTGCTTATGCGAAAATGGTTGGAGACTCTTCCCTTTCCCCAACAAATTCCTGTTTGAACCCACTTGTTAGTCTAGCTTTGTTCACACTAAGTATAGAAAAAGTCCTCTGTCTCAGGCATAAATTACTTTGTCTCTAAGCAGACCCTCCAGTTATGGATTGCTTTGTTCTCAACTTGACAGGAACATAATTAGAACTGTTGATGAAGTCTACCAAATTGTTTCTCCATGGCCTCAGTGGTCAGGAAATTTGGCTGAGTTGTATTTGTCATTGGCTTAAAGGCTCTAACACTTCATATTAGCCATATTATTAATATTCCCTCTAATCTATCCATGAATTGGTAATACTTGAAGTGAGCTCTGTGCTAACAGCACCTTGTGATGAATATATTGAAATACTCTACAAAGTTTCTAGTCAACAACAACAAAAAATGGTGATAAACAATGAAGCTTTCTGTTGGCTAGTCTCATTCTCCTCTTTCTCCTTTCTTGTGTTACATTCCTTTTACATTTTGAGAATTGTTTCTTAGCTCACTCAGAACTTTAATAATTCTTTGGCAAAGAGTCCGAAAGGACAATGTGACATTTTGACAATGTGAACCCCAGATAAAATTTTTGCAAACTAGGAAACATAATTGTGTGATCTGTAAAAGAAAACAAACCTCAAACATCAGATACATGTAGGAAACCTTTCTAGAAATGTCTAGAGAATTGTTTAAAGTGGGTTTTCCCAAAAAATATTTGTGGACAGCCTGTGAAACTCCAGTTGTCAAATTCCACAATCAATTCCATTAGCATAATGTTTGTCGTGTTTAGCTACATTAGAAAAACCGAAATTATTTGTCTCTTTTGCGATAATATTTATATTTTCTTTTCCTAAATAACTAATGAAATCAAAAACTAACTAATGAAAGCTCTTAAAAAGTAGTAAGTAACTTATCAGTAATCACTGATATGTGTTAAAAATACAAGCATGAATGAGGAAGAAATGATAGATAATTGTAGTGTTTTATTTTATTTTCCTGTGCACTTTCTCCACACAAAATATATTTTTCTTTCTCATCAGATGAAAAAGAGCTTGAGGGGAGCTTAGGATATAGCAGAAATATTTTCTTCTTTCCCCGCTTTGTATGCAAGTTCTTTGAATAAAATACTGATGAATAATTCTGCTATGAAGCAATCAATTTTTAAAAAAAAGTTGGTGTGTTTAAAAAATGGCAGAAAACTAGTTATTATAACTTCACTGCTTTAGATGCCTCAAAATGATAGAATACCTGTCTTTATAATGATCCCTTTATAGTAAAAATCACCACTGTTTCCTTCTTAGAAGTGGAAATACCTAGTGTTCAGCTACTATCAAACATTATTTTTATATTGAATTGGCATTTGAAAGATAAAGGGTATAGCAACTACCCCAAGAAGTTTTTACAACAATTTCTTAAATTACAATTCAGAATAGATATATTTCTATGTATAAATATGAGGATAGTCCAAGAAGAAAGAATTATCATATTTTCAACTTATTGGTTAGCCCTAGTAATATAAAGTCATTTTTTATTGAGAATTATCAAGTGTAATTGGGAGAACGTGGAATATAATGTAAAAGGCAGAATACAGAACTAGATTGTCTTGTATACATTACCTCCTTATTGTCAGGAAACCCATTCAGGAGGGGTTATAGTTAAAGCTCTACTACAGTAAGTGTCTCCACTCAGCCCTTTTCATTGCATGCTGTGCCCATCAGACTCAGGTGAGAATCTTGGGCTCACCTGTTGCATTTCTTCTTTAAAGCAGGGATTGTATAGAACATATGGTCTGACAGGATACTGTCTGAAATGATGATTCACAATAATTCATTTTAATTTGAATGGTCACCTCTGCCAATATTTCAAGGACAGTTAAAAACTGTTTCTTGGCTGGAAAAAAAAATGCAATAATGTAAATCAGATGGTATGAGCAGCATAATGGCCTAGGAATAGAGCTCTCACAATCAGGAGGCTGTGCTTTTGTTGCTAGGTAGGGGCAGATATTTCTCTCTCTCTGGGCAAAGAGAAAATATCTGCTGCAAATTGTGCATAGGGGTTAGGAAGAGTATTTGGTCTGTAAATGTGTTATATATATATATATATAGTGTGTGTGTGTGTATGTGTGTGTGTGTGTATGTGTATGTGTGTGTGTGTGTGTAAAATGCATGATAAATCTTAATATGTTATCATAGCAGGAATGAATTTTGTTTTTTGATAGTTATGTTTAATTTAAAAAATGCTCATAAATACTATGACAACATTCAATATCCCTTTGATTTCATTTGAAATATAGGCTTCAGTTACAAATTAATCTATTTAATATAGTGGGTTGATCCACTGTACTGAGCCATAATTTGATTTGGCATGCCTTTGCATGTTTGTGAACTCAGTGGTTATGGTTTAGAATTGTTGAGATGGGGGAACCATACAAACAGATTTAATAAATAAATTATGGATTGTGTTGTAACAGTTTGTGTGAAACTTGTAAAGATGGTTCTCATAAATTGTCCTAAAATTGACCATTGGGTAGAAACAGATAAGCATTAATACTGGAAAGTGTATTGTTTTGAAATGTTTAAATTGCATGCACAGACACAAGCACTGAGATCCATCAAGTGATCTTAGTTTTTTTGCAGCCTTTCTATGTGAGTTTGGATGGCACAGTGTCAATATAAGTCTGCACTGTTTTAGCTAGTAATTTCCAAATTGTCCTGAAAACTACTGAATTACAGTTGCTGATGACTAAGATTGTATAAGTAAAGTCATAGTTATCAATAGTTGTTCTTATTAGATAACTGAAGTTCAGGTGCTTGTTTGTTTTAGTTAAGTGCTTTGAAATGTTTCAAAAGGCATTGATACCACAATATAAACAAACAGAGAATTTATTTTAATCATTGCTCTTTTTAAGATTAGCTTACTTAATACACAGGAAATTCTTTGGTGGCCTGTACTTATTTAACTCCAGCCTCACAGTAGGAGACGCATTGGTTTAAAAACTGTTCAAATAACTTTCTTCAAAGTATAATCTAGTTGGAGAATTAGTCAATAATGTAGGTATTTATCCAGATATAAATATTCAAGTACATATGGAAAGAACTCATAGAACATTTTCTTTCTCAAGCAAACAATTTTTACTCTTGCTACATAGACATAAATATGGACAAACTCTATGAAAGCAGCTGACCTCATACTGACCTTATTGAAACCTTTGAAAATGAATTTACTGATCATAAGTAATCTAGGAACAAAAGATATGAAATACTAAGGACTGATTTATCAAAGGTTTTGTTAGTAGGCATATGGTCCTGACAACTAGGTCTGAAAAAAAAATGTCTTAGCAAGAACATAGCAATAGGATTTGGAAAAAAAAATCATACATTCACATGAAAAAAAATGAAAATGAGAATTAGCTGAACAAACCTAGTTGACTGAATTTACACAAATAACATTACAATAAAAAAATCTGTAGATCTATTCTGACATTATGGGTAACTGATTTAAGCAACTTCTTCAACTGCTGATAATCTGTGACGGGGTGTCAAACTCATGGCATCATGACAGTGTCATGTGATGTATTGGGACTTTTTTCCCCTTCACTAAAACCAGGTGTGGGCGTGACGCATCCGGCCAATGAATTTGACAGCCCTGATCTGTGACATGTTGATAATATAAAACACTGATCTCTATCAGTTCAGTGAATATATTGGAACTGATTTTTCTCTTCGCACATTATGAGTAATTTTGACTGAAGTCAACATAGTAGAGCCTTGAGGTTGAAGGCTATTAGGCTGCTAGAATAATGCTCATTATCAGAAGAGTTGAGCTTTGACAAATAGCTTACAAAGATCTTTCCTGTTTCCTTTTACAGTGTCAGCAGAGGTATTTGGAGCATCTTGAAAAATCAAAGAAGTCCCATAAAGATCTTATAGTGAAGTATGCCATCAGATATAATGCTGATCCAGAAGGAGAAAGTATCTTAGCTACTGAGTGGAAATAAATACTAAATCAGCATAAATCAGCAGCAAAACCACTTTGAATGGCAAGAACTGTGAGCCTAAGGAGTTAACCTCCATCTTTACAGATGGAATTAGATAATTTGGCATTGATTCCTGTATGAGATCAGCTATTGGAAACCTGACATGCATACAGTTTTCTTTTATATGTGATTCAGATACTGCATGCAAGTCTCAAAAAAGAGTTACAAGACAATAAATTAGCCCTGTATCTAATCTAAATGCTATTTCTAAAAAAAGAAGTATGACGATCCTTACAAACACTTAGACATGTTAGCTTGAAGCTACTTTGGTTAAGTGTGCTCACTGCCAAAAGTCACCTTTCTGAACATTAGCCAGAAAATTAATCCGGAATTGCAAAAAAAAAAAAAAAGTTTCCATCATAGGGGAACAGAATCACTCTTTGACATTCAGTAGTAGAAGATATTTGTCATTGGAGTAAAAACACTACACTGTTTAGGTCATGAAATTTATGGGCCATAGGACCCCTTGCAATTGTTGATGTTTGTTGGCACTACCATGATTCCAACACATGGTTCCTTGGAAATATTATTGTCTCTCTCCACAACGCAGGACAAGGTATCTGTGTTTTCTATCATAGCATTGTAAAGCTCTCAGTTGTCTTTAAGATCCTCATTCTGCATTATGTAGCAACTTGATACGCTGAATTGAATAGTTACATGGAGTATCTCCAAGAAAATTGGTGCATGCAGCACTGGATAAGGGTGCCTTTGTCATGGTAGAGTGGCTCCTGATGTAATCAATACAGCAGGGAATTTGTGGAAAACAACAAGCTTATCTACTTTCACTTTTGCCCAGGTGTCATCATTCCGAGTAATGAATTCAGGGAAGTCAGGACTCTGATACTTTATTTAGGTTCAAGAGATCCTTTACTGAGTACATCATATCAGCATTTAGAAAGATGAAGCTAGCTCTAAATTATCCCTACATTTAAGGATAGTTCAAAGTGTAAGACCTCCCCACCCCCTTTTTTTCCCTTGCGTCACATGGGCCAATCAGTCCAGATGTAGGTTCCCACTCAACTTTAACAGGTGTCCATTGACATGGTTCTCATGCTGGCAGGTAAATATTATGGCCAGCTGGTTGGGGTACTACATTCCTGAGGTCCCTTCTTCCTCCTCCCCCCTGAATGGCAACCAAGAAATGAAACAGAAATAAGTATGGCTTCAGTGGTGGGATTCAATTTTTTTTACTAGTGGTTCTGTGGGCATGGCTTGGTGGGAGTGGCTTGGTGGGCATGGTAGTAGAAGGCAAAATCCCATTCCCTCCCCACCCCACTAACCTGCTTTCCAGCTCAGTTCTCCTGTGCAGGGCAACAAAATAAGACCTAGCCGATCAGCTGGACTCAGGAGACAGAGAATAGATGGGGGCAGGGCCAGGCAAAGGTAATATTTGCTGGTTCTCCAAAGTACTCAAAATTTCTGCTACCGGTTCTCCAAAACTGGTCAGAACCTGCTGAATACATCCTCTGTATGGTTTTGGGTACAGTTGTTTTGCAGGTTAACACTAGGTATGTCAGTGGTTTATATTTGGGGTGTTGTTGGTTTCTAATCTTGTAAATTGTTGACAGTTTTTTCTGTGAGTTACGTGGCTATATAAACCATATATGTAAACAAATACCCAGGAAGACTGAGTTATAGTCCTATCTTAAGCCCATGTCACACCGAACCAACAGATGCAAAGAGGATGTAAAACGGACAAAAAAGCTTGCCATCCGTTTGAAACGCGATGTACTCACTGCCTCCATTTTACTTCCTCTCTATCCGTCCAGCATCCGTTTATTGATGTTTCATCTGTCCAAAAAGTTTTGGGCGGAAACATGTATCCAGTTCGTCCATTCTGCATCCGCTATGCATCCGCTACGCATCCGTTCTGCATTCGTTATGCATCTGCTATATCACTAGGCATCCGCTGCGCATCCGCGCCAACTCGCATCCGCTCGGACGCAGGGAGGAAGCGGAACGGACGTGGAACGGATGCAGAACGGATGCAGAATGGGTGCCAAACGGAAACAAAGCGTTTAAAATGGATAAAAACGTTCGCAGAGGGGGACCCATCTCAGATATTAAGGATGGTCTACAGGATGCCTAGAGGATGCCTAGAGGATACAAAGGGACACCTATACTGCCTATAAAAAGGGGAGCAACTCGCCTGCATCTCACTTTCAGAACCAGCAGCCAACTGTCCAGACCTCTGCAGCCTTCATCTGACTCTTCCTCTTCCACAGCATCCGTCATGTCCACTGTGGATCGTAACACAGTCCTTTTGGCAGCCGCCATCCTTCTGCAACCAGTAACGAAGCCATTACAGGCTCTGTTGAAACTCTACTACGGGAAGAAAAGGACGGCGGCCAAGAAGCGTCTGGGTCCGAAGATGGATCGCCAGAAGAGCAGAGTACGGACTGTACAACAAGCTGATGGTGGAGCTCAGGAACGAAGACACTCGTGCGTTCCAGAACTTCATTGAGGATGCCTGCCAGCCATGTTTGACGAAGTTGGCAGCAGCTGACACCCAGGTTGACCAAGCAGAACACCAACTTCTGGCCCAGCCTGGAACAAGGGTCAAGGTGGCACTCACTCTGCACCACCTGGCCTCCGGACCACCTACAAAAGCATGCAGTACGGCTGGAGGGTGCCACACAACACCATCAGCATTGTGTCAGAGAAGTGGTGCAGGCCATCATCGAAGAATACAAGGAGGAGCTCCTCCAGTGCCCTCCACTGAAAGAAGGATGGAAGAAAGTTGCAGAGGCAGTGGTATCAGAGGTGGAACTTCCCGCACACTGTTGGAGCCATAGATGGCAAGCACAGGTGGCCTGCAAAGCTCCAGCCAAGTCAGGGTCCACTTATTTCAACTACAAGGGCTTCTTCAGCATCGTCCTCTTCGCCATGGTTGATGCTGACAACAAGTTCATGTACATCGATGCTTCAGCAATCGGTCAGCTTCAGATGCCAGATATACTACGTCAGGGACCTCAAGGATGGGCTGGAACGCAACCGCATCAGGGTTTCCCAGATCCAGACCCCCTTCCCCAATGACACACAAGATGTGCCCTACTTCATCGTGGGGGATGACGCCTTCTCCCTCAGAACCTACCTCATGAAGCCCTACACTTCAAGATACCTCACCCGGAAGAGAGGATCTTCAACTACAGGCTGTCCAGGGCAAGGCAGGTGGTGGAGAACGCCTTTTGGCATCCTAGCCAACAGGTTCCAGGTACTTCTTACCAACATGCAGCATCGCCCAGAGACCGTGAGGAGGATTGTGGAAAGCTTGCTGCATCCTGCACAATCTCATTCGCACTCACTACCCAGTGTTGCAGAACAGGCTCGTGGACCTCCAACAAGGTAATGGGGACATGGAGCCTGTGAGAATGGAGGCAAGGGCGAAACCTGATAGATACTGTGGATGTGGCAAGCCCCACAGAGCTCACGTGAAGGAAAGAAGCAGCGCAACCTCCCTGAAACACTGGTGCAACTCCCCAGCTGGAGCAGTGGAGTGGCAAAGACAGGATGGTAGATGCTAAATGGATGCTCCCTTCAGCCTGTCTCATCACACGGATGAGATTGTGCCATGTATGTTGAGTGGCCCCACAATGACAGGGCATTTAATAAAGAGTTGTGTTTATGTTGAAATGTGTTGATGAATGATTAAATTGTTATGATAATAAAGGGCCATAGGTCTGGCACCTGGGAGGGTGGACCATACAATCCCACTAAGCTTGCACTGGAGGCTTATCTATCCACAGCTATCTTAAACCCAGTCCCACAAGCATTTTAAGGCTTAAACCATTTCTAAAAGTTAACACCAAGACTTTATTGAAAAAAGAAATGAAACAAGTGTGTGAAAATCAAAGATAAACTTTATTGAAACAACAAGCTGTAAAACAAAAATGACCCAAGTCAAGTGTCCAAATAAAGTCCACAGGTAGCCAGCTACCTGGTCTCTGGAACTCTTATAATGTCACTCAGAGGTGTGCCCAGTCTCAGGGGTGAAGGGTCCAGGTGCTGTGGTGGTGGGTGGTGCCGGAGTGCCTGGCCCCGAGAGGACAACAGGGGACGGTGTGTTTAGGAAGGTGTCGGAACAGCCGGCTCCAGCCCCGTGATGCTGAGAGGTCCTTCCTCCATGCCATGGGGTGTCAGCCCCAGTACTGATGACAGATGTACTGAGGGCCGGGCTTGGCTGTGGGGTGGAGGAAGGAGTAGTGTAGTGGGGCTGTCTGGTCTGCAGCTGGGTGAGGACTGGCGTGGGTGGCATCATTGGCGTGGGTGGCATCACTGTCATCGGTGGCATCATTGTCATGGGTGGCATCGGTGGGAACCGGTGGCGACGGTGCGCCCGAAGACTCTGTGCTGGAGAGGGAAGGGCTGCTGCCTGTGCTGCTGGACCTCCTGGTAGCCGTAGCCCTGGTAGGTGAGGGCCTGTGGGAAGCCTTGGAACGGGAGGGACATCACCTGGGGTGGAGGAAAAGACCTGACTGGGGTGGGAGCAGGTGTCTCTGGTCTGGAGGGTTGTGAAGCAGCTCCGTGATCTGGTCTTCACCACCTGGTATGTGGATCCGCCATGTCCTTGAGGGTCTGGTTGACATAGGTGAGGAAGGGCTTGCGCGTTGGAGGAGTCGGAGTCGGTGTGAACCAGCTGAGAGAGGAGATCTATGCTGGTGCGGATGGTGTCCCTGATCTCCAGCAGGACAGTGTGGTCTGCCCCTCCTGCAGTCCGGCTCTCTGCCTTTCGTGGAGGCGGAGCTGGGGTGGGTGGATGCGGCTAGGACTGTGGTGGACTCGATGTCTCCTTTCTCCCACCGCACCAGGGAGTCCTCCACGCACTCCACCATGGTTACCACACCTGTCCGCGGTTCCTCCGCCGTGGCACGCTCCATAGAAACCTGCCTGGAAACAGGGACTGACTCTTGGCCGGAAGAGGAACTGGCTCTCAGCAGGCTGCCGGAGAGAGAGGGTAGTGAGAGGGGCTGCTGGTGCTCCTCGGTGGCGGAACCACCCTCCAGGAAGCTGCACCTGGCATGACGTAGGTCTCTCTGTCTGTCAGCTTCACAGTGGCGGCCAGATTTCTTCAGGTGCAGCTTCTCATACCATGTGTGCATGTGCTTCTACCAGCCGAGGAGCACCTCCGAAGTGTAACCCATACTCTCCGCCCTCTCTCTCCAAGCAGCTGCTTCTGCTTGGTGTCCCTGTACAGCCGGTGTGCCTTCCGCCACAGATAGTCATTTTCTCTCAGCCACTCCAGACCTCATCCTCGTGCGCCTCCTCAGTGTAGTATTGCCTCCTCTCCCGTCCCTGCATACGCCTCTTCTCTCCTTTGGCAGGACCACAGATGGGCCCTCATCAGAGGGGCTCCCAGGTGGTAGGGGCTGCTCCTGCACACCACCAGCATCAGCAGCAATCAGCAGGATCATCATCATCATCATCATTATCATCAATCACCATCATCATCAATCATTATCATCATCATCATCATCATCCTCACAGCAGATCATAATTATCATCATCATCAGCAGCAGCAGCAGCAGCAGGATTATCATCATCATCAGCAGCAGCAGCAGCGGCAGCACCAAGCAGGATCGCAGCACAGCAGCAGGACCAGGATCAGCAGCAGCAGAGTAAGCACAGCAGCCGCCAGCAAGTCCAGAGAGCATGAGCAGGATGAGCAGGACCAGGAGCAGCTTCAACAGAGTAAGCACCAGCAGAAGCACCAGCACCAGCAGAAGCAACCACCACCAGGAGCAGCTTCAGCAGAAGCCCCAGCAGAAGCAGAGTCAGGGGCAAGGGGTGGGAGGTTGGCCCTGTCCTTCTTGCCAGGGATGGCGGCAGGTTGCTGAGGCTTTCGCTTCCTCCCCATGGTTGTGGGTTGCTGGCTGGCAGGGAGGCTGGGAGGCACCAAGGCTGGCAGGAAGCCAGGCACAAAGGCTGGCAGGCAGGCACCAAGGCTGGCAGGAAGCCTGGCAGGTAGGCTGGCAGGAAGCCTGGCAGGTTAGGCTGGCAGGAAGCCTGGCAGGAAGCCTGGCAGGAAGGCAGGCAGGCCCAAGGCTGGCTGGAAGGCAGGCACGAAGGCTGGGAAGTAGGCACCAAGGCTGGCAGGAAGCCTGGTAGGTAGGCTGGCAGGAAGCCTGGCAGGTTAGGCTGGCAGGAGCCTGGCAGGATAGGCTGGCAGGAAGCCTAGCAGGTAGGCTGGCAGGAAGCCTGGCAGAGCCTGGCAGGAAGGCAGGCAGGCACCAAGCTGGCTGGAAGGCAGGCTGGCAGCAAGGCTGGCAGGCAGACATTGCAGGCAGGGCAGGCAAGGAACTCGAAGTGCCAGCAGCAGGTCTTTCCTCGGAATGCTGGCCACGTGCGAGCTGCTTCCCTTTATATCCACGTGGCTTACACATACATCCCCCCGCATTTCGCAATTAACGCTCGGCATCTGTTCGGCTTCCGCTGTGCATCCGCTAGGCTTCAGCTGTGCATCTGCTTCATCCGCTCGGCGTCCGCCTCTGCATCCGCGTGTATCCGTTCCGCGTCCGCTTTTTGCTGAGGCCCCCCGGAAGCCCTGCGGATGTGCCATCCACTCCCATCCGCTTCCATCCGCTAGGCTTCTGTTCCGCATCCGTTTTCCATCCGCCCTGCATCCTCCCCACGTCCGTGTTATCCGCTCCGGTTATGCGAATTTTTGCCCCTTTTGAGAGCGGATAACAATGGATGGAACATTTTGCTCGTCCGCTGCTTCCTTTTTGCATCCGTTGGGCGGTGTGACAGGGCTTTAGGTACAAAGCAAGTTTAAGTGACCTTGGGCCTGACACACACTCTCAGCCCAGGAAGCAGCCATTGGGAAACCACTCCTAAAAATATTGTCATGAAAATTGCCTGGATTTTTGCCAGCAGGAATCAAGACTGGCTTGAAAGCACATTTTTTTAAGGCTTTTTTCCCCCTTAAACAGAAATATAGTTTCTAGCTTAAAGGAAGTAATTGTTCCAATCTAGAATGCATTGGTCAAACTCTGTTTCAAGTATTGTGAACGGTGCCAAGATAAAAAGGGATTAATAAAAAATGGGATAGTTTAAGAGTAGTCAACAAGCAACATTAGGCAACTAGAGACTAAGCCTTGAGGATATGTTTAGTCTTGAGAAAAGATGACAGACGGGAAATACAACAGCACTTTCATGAAAGGATTAGATCTAGATCTTGTTCTTGAACATAAAACATGGAATAATGGATTTAAGTTACAGGAAGGCAGTTTTCTTAAATATTGAGCGGGGTTACTTTGTAACTGTAAGTGCAGTTCAATAATGGAATTTATTAAATTGTAATTTTTTTAACTTTCTTAACTTATTTAAAGATTAGACAAGCATATTCTCTTTCAACATTTCCACTGAGCAGAAATGTTGTAGCCAGGACAGGAATATTGTCTGAAGGCCTAAATAGTCTCTTCCAACTCTATAATTCTGTAATTCTTGCTAAGTAAGGGAATTCCTACACAGGCTGCTCTTTCTGTTTTCCTTCTATATTTTCTGGTTGGCTCCTGGACTTTGTGTGCTCTCTGTTGCTAATCTTTAAAAATCTTTGATTGATTTGATACCTACTCACCATCTGTAAGCAGAACCCAATCTGTCTTTTCTTTGTTTGGTCCTGGATTATTTTCAAAAGTGTAGGACCAAGATGGAGATAAGAAATGTCATGCCTAGTCGTCCCACTTCACTAACCAATATATTTCCCATCTAAAATGTTGCATGTAGCAGTGTTTAATAGCAACCCATGACAGCTTTGCCACTAACTGTTTGTGACTCACAATACATTCTTCACAATTTTTCTTTGGTAACTGCCCATTTTGTTCATGTTTCATGGAAATCTTCCTGAGCTGACCAGACCAATAGTTCTCTAGTGATGAATATACTTCTAGTTCAATGAAAGAAGATCACTCAATGAAAATAAAACTGAATTTGAGGTTTAGCTCTAGGATCTCTTTTGAAAATTGAAAAGGAAAGGTTAAGGGGAGGGGCACATTTAATTCTTCCTTTCAGATCTAGAGCAACAATATATTTATGCCACACAAACATCCCTTGCTTTGTTGTGTTTATATCCACTCTGATATTTACTGTGCTGGCATGTCTGAGTTTCCTGGATTTATTTTTTTCTCTAGGCCTCTATTCCTTCCCTTAAAACCATATTTAAAATGACATGTAACTGGAAAGGCAAGCAAATATTAATTATCATAGGAGTTTATTCCCAATTTTTTAAAAGAAAAACCTGAATATAAAAATTAAAATATTACATGGTTTTCTAATTATTGGGAAAGAAGAAAATATTTTCCCCCAGAAATGAATACAGAGCCATCTTTTTTTTTAATGAATAAATGTATTCCTTTTAACACTTTTGTTGTTTAAAAAAGCTATTGTTTTATTTCAGATGTGAGAAGATATGCTAACCTTGTCATCGTAAGTGCAGCAGAGCAGAATTGATAACTGTATATACATGTTTAAAACAAAAATAGAGTGTGATTGTGTGAGAAAGAAGCGAGAGGGGGAAGGGGAGGCATGTGAGAGGAAGAGAGAGACAACTTATTTAAATCCTGAATACAGTCAGACCTCATATGCATTGTTTTAAAAAAAAAGCCCTAAAGAATTGCATATGGATTAGGGGGGATGAATATTCTATTATTTCAGGCTGTTCTGCTGATCTTCTTATTGTGACTTTGCGCTTCAGAAATCTGCCAGGAATTTGGCTTTGCCGTCCTAGGCAGTAATTTTAAATGTGTATCAAGCACTTGATAGTGTATGATTTGCGTGCTGTTGCATTCCCATTCCCTAAATTTTCCACCAATTTATTACTTTTTTTATACTGTTTTAATATTTCAGGATGATGAATATATACAGCATCATTAAAAGTAAATAAAAAATGCATGAAATTAAAAAATGGAATATTAGATGTTTCTTTTCTGTAATCCCCAGGTCCAATAGAAATGAAATGTCTCTGTTCTGCCAAGTAATCCCTAAACATGATTATGGCCACTGTAGCTTCCACCTAGCCCACATAATATTTGTACCGCATAAGCCTATTTATGTAAGGTTTGAGTGAAAGTTGTTATTAGAAGATCTGTAAACCTATTTTACAATTCAAAAGATATGCTTCTCTTCTAATCTCTGAACTTTTATTATTTTCTTGGCACTAACAGCAATGTGCCTTTAATTAATTTTTCAAGATGCTTTTACATCTTCTTTGGTGTACTTTCAGGATGATTTGAAATGTCTTTTTCCAAATACCGCATAAAAGCCAGCAGCACATCCATCTGAGTTGCATTTTGTTAAAAGGAAGCTGGCAGAACACAAAGCTCTTTCAGAATATCTTTTTCTTTTTAGGAACCAGTTTTAATTTGAGAAATTATATGTGGGAAAAAAAATCTTCTAGCTTTAGGATTAAATGGGAAAAAGACTAAATTTTGTGATTTGGTTCTATTAATACTTCTGAGATGGGGGGGAGTGATTAATACAGTGAAATAACCAATAACAGAGGAAAATAATAACAAATAATAACAAAAACACTTCCAAGTTAATCAGAAAAAAAATCAGAAAATGAGTCATGCTAACCTTTTTCTTTAGCTTTATTATGTTTTGTCCATTTAATATTTATAACTGACACTGTTATCGCTATGCTGCATTCCAGTATTTTTTGTTTTGTCCTTTCCTGCTTTTTTTAAATGCAGTTTTTCTTATAGGAAATAGAGAAGGAATACTTACTAATTCAATTTATTCAAATTTTATCTTTTGAATAATAACAATACTAGTTATTTTGGTATTAAATTAAATTTCAAAAAATGAAAAAAAACTGTTTTGAGTGTTTTCTTTCCCTATCCCATATCTTCATCCTGTGGAAATGGAATTGATATCAGGATAAGAAAGAGTGGCTATTTATATCAATATTCTTCTACCTATAAGTCTAATAGAACAACGAAGGACTGATATCTGAGCAGCAATCCCAAACCAGGAATAGTCACTGCTGACACAGAAGATATATTTATGCAAATGCCCTCTAAGCCATGACTGCCACCTGTTCTACCAGGAGATATGAATTTAGGAGGACTTCCAGATTTTTCACAGGATTTGTCTAAAGGAGTACAACTACATTCTGAACTAGAGAGAGGAAATCCCCAGACCAAGAAGGCCTCAAAATCTACGGTCACTCAGTCTTTATAGAATGGAGCCTCAGTGTGTTTCTCCCTTTTCAGACTTTCACAACTTTAAGACATTGAATCAAAAACCTGACAGCCTCATCTGGGCAATCAGAGGATGAGATATATAATTAGACAATATTTTAGGATGCTGGTGATACCCAACCTCATACTGAATACCTTACTCAGTGCCACCATGTTGTTTTTATATGAAAGCAAGGAGAAAATTGATCCCTGAGATACATCATAGAAAGAGTCAAGGCTCGATCTTTCCCCTTTTTCAACAATTATGGAATCTGCCCTGAAGAAAGTAACAAAAGCACCATAATGCCAGCCCTCGTTTCCTAATCCCTGGAGCTGATTCAGAAGGATATTTTTTCCCCAAGAGAACAAAGGAAGTCAGTATAGCCAGGGGTGAGATTCAAATTTCTTAACAACCAGTTCTGTGGGCGTGGCCTAATTGGTGGGTATGACTTGGTGGTCATGTGACTGAGTGGGCATGGCTTATGTAAATATTGTAAATATTTACATTTTTATTTTAAAAAAGCAACTTTTACCCAAAATCAGCAAAACAGGCAGGCAGATTGAGTTGTTCATAGAATCACAGATTCACTCAGAGTTCTATCTTTCTGCAATCTATTGCCTGAGCCTGCACTGAAAAATAGAAGCTTCAGTCCTAAGGAAGGTTCAGCTCTGTTTTTAGATTAACTGGAAAGCAAGTAATCCAATAATTTCCTGCTTTCTAGCTAATCTAGTCGGAACATCTGATGGTTGGGAAAAATAGGAACTTACCAAAAATTAGGTGAAGGCACAAGGCAGGCAAGTTGGAAGGCATGCATGCCAGGTAAGGAGTGAGTGGGCGGAGAGGGGTGACCTAGCCAGTGGCATGATTTGCTGGTTCTCCAAACTGCAGGATCGTAACAACCAATTCTATAGAATTGGTTCGACCAGGTAGAATCCCACCCCTGAGTATAGCTGCACTTCTCTATCCAGTCCATCATTAGGTCATTTACAAGTACAGTTAATGCTGACATTCAGACCTACTGTGCCTAGGTCAGAAAACTGTCTGAAAAGATCCACATAGTCCATTTTCTCCAAGGCCCACTGAAGCTGCTTGCTTTCTACCTTTTCTTCCAAAATAAAGAGCTGTGTTGAAAATTATCTCACCCTGTCATATACAATGAGGTCTCCTAAAGGTGGCTTGGATAATTGCATCCTTAAGCACAGACAAAATGTTCTACAAGGATGAATTTACTGCTCCTGGGACCCAACGTGCATCACTGGGATGCCACAACCAGCCAGAATGAGATGGATTTAATAAACAAGTGTTTGCACACAGTTTTGAGGGCTCTGCCCACTTCTTTGAGACCAATAATTTTAAACTGTGTTGACCATCCAAAATAGCATTGATAGTGTGCTAAGTATTTATCTTGAAGAAAATTTCAAAATATAGACAGACAGACATAAAGAGAACACCATTTCTTTCTTATGTTAGAGAGCATTCACTTCCTCATTCAGGTTAAAAGCAGTTGCTGATTAGTAGAGGAAATTATAAAATATATCTGGAGTATAGCATCTATGTGTTTACCATTACAGTTTTTTCTTTTAAAAAAGGATTTTCTATTGACATTTACATATTTACTTAGTGCATTTTTAGACTAACAGATTAAATAATTTATTTTCACATCACCCCAATTGTATCTGAAGTGTAAATATGTGAAGAGTTTAACTATATTTATATATACATAATTTGTTATAATTAACAGTGGGGTATATAAATTGTTACAGATCAGCTTTTATAGGAAAAGTGTTTTAATTTAAATATAGTTGGTTTACTCCCCATAGCTTGTATGACACTCAATTCCAAACAGCTCTAGTGGTTTTAAATCAAACAACAACTATTAAAATAAAACCACACTCATCAAAATCACTGCTTCCGCTATTGTCGCTACCCTTTGAAATAACTTAATACTCATTATCCCCAAATGCTTTCTCAAAGATCTGTCTTTTAGACTCTTTGGAAGCCCATTTAGGAAAATGGCAATATTAGATATTGATATTACATATTGATGGGAAAGCAAACCAAAACTGAAAATCTTGTGCCTAGGATTACAGATTTTTTGGGGAAAAAATAGTATATTGTGCAACATAATAGTAGGTGCAACAATCATGTCATAGGATCTTCAATGCCAATTTACAATTCCTATTTCTTACTAATACATATCATCCCATTTACAAGAATGTTTTCAATCTAATTATGACTAATGGTTATAATATAAGTCAAAATAGTGGCCCAACAGGTCAATATATCAGGTCATATATCAGCACTGAATCTTGATTCCACTGTCCTGGATTTCAAGAAGATATTTTGCCTCCATCAGTTATTTAATCTGGAAAAAATATTTCCTCATAACTAGGAAAACACTTCACTAAGATATAGTTCCTCCCAATTAGCTCTGTATGAGCATTACATCGACAATACCCATAAATTTAACACTGATTTCTTCTATGTAGCTTGAGTTTCATGACCATCAGTACTCCAGAAACCATGCAGGCAAGTCTTTATCCAGTTACTAACACAGAGAATGGATGAAACAATAGCAGCAACAACATAGATTTTTGTTACAGTTTAAATAATGGTGCTTTATGACATTTTTGAACAAGAGCAAAAGGAATAAACTGAAATAGGTATTGACTGTGGCAAAAATATCCTTTGAAATTATATCACAGTTCTAATTCAAATAGGGCTGTTATGTTGAATTTCTAGTTGAGATAAATATTTAATCTATCTATAGCAGATAGACAAATAACAATGATTTCAGAAGAGAATATATGAATATGAATGAATGACTGGTCTTTTACTGTAAGGGGAATAAAGAAACTGAAGGGGCAAAAAGTTATATTTCACAGGGGAAAGAAGATGGTAACAAGACAGATTGAAGCTATGATAAATGTCCCAACATTACAAAGAGTACCATAATAATAATTTAAAAAAAAACAGTCTAGTATTTTCTGGTGCTTTTTCAGAAAAGTCATATGGAGGGAAAGACAAGCATAATTTGAGAAATTGTGCTAAAATTCAGTAATAAATAGTTTCATAAATAATTGCATCTACTAATGGGATTTGGATCTTTTGTTTCTCAAACGCTAGTAAGGCTGTCTGAGAGTTGACAGATGATAATAGTTTAAATTGGAAAGTGGGAATGGGAAAATCCCCTTTCTCCTTTAAACTGTTTTCTTTTTTATCATTTTTGGATTAAATTTATTTAACCTAATTTCAAAATAATATTAAAGTTAGCAATCCTTATAACTGGATTTTGAACCAAAAATTTCCATCACCCAGTATGTTTTTAAGTTTTTAAGTCTCATTATAAAGTTCCTCTTAGGGCCACGATAGTGAACTTAAGGCATGTGTGCCAGAAGTGGCACGCAGAGCCATTTCTGCCGGTACAGGAATCATTGCCCGAAACTAATCCACTGCGCATGAGTGTGTGCGCCATCCAGCCAGCTGATTGTCACGTATCTGCCATGCATGCGCAGGGGAAGATGTGTGTGTGGGAGATGCACGCACATGCACAGAGGTGTGCAGTGTGTGCATGGGGGTCACATGCACATGCATGGGGGTGGGAGTTGCACATGCAATGCATTATGGGTGCAAGCACGTGTGTGCACATGCACACACTCTTTCAGCACACGATGATGAAAAGGTTAGCCATCGCTGTCTTAGGGCAATGGATAACAGCAACAGAACCCTAATAAATATAAGAACATAGTTTCTCAATACTATTTAATGTCATGTTTCTGTGCATATTTAATTACATTTTAATTTTCTCTCCAATATTTCTCCTTTTCCAATTATAAGAATTATAGAATATCAGTTATCTTTGCTAAATTTCACAGAACATCTGCTCTCAATGTTTCAATGATTATTAGTGAATAGATCCGAGAGTTTATCAACTCCAAAAGGCTTAACCAATTCTTAATACCAAGAACTAGTCTTCCAGGGATATAAGATCAATTGTTTTCAATACTATATTAATAGTGTGTGTTTAATTAGCTCAATTCTTGATACTCACTCAAGAATAGCATATCTGAAACCTCACTCAGACTGGTTATAAAAGGGGAGGGAGAAACCATAATATGATTAGAATATCTTAAATTGTGTATCTAATTTCAGAACTGGAATTAACAGAATAATCCTGTATCAGGGAAATCAAATATATATAAGCGGTTCATCAGCTGCTTATGCTAAGACCATATAAAGTATATTATAGATAGTACTGTTGCTTTTTGGGTACAGTACTGTGGATTAATCGGAGGTTTTTACCCAATTTTTCAAAAGCAGTACAAGAAATTCTCTATTCTTTATTTATAATTATCGGAATAAAATCATAGCATGGATTGTGATGAAGTTCCAGATTTGTTCCTGTTATGAAAACATATTTATAAATGGCAGTTTATATATGGTCCTTTGATACAAACACAGAGGCCATAATTTTTAGAACAAAAATGGAAACAGGAAAGTAAAAAGGTTATTTTGAAACAATATTTTCTCACCAATTTCTTAAATGAGCTAGTTCTTTAGCGTGCTTAAGAATACAGCACACTTTAATTCCCTCAGTAATTAAGATGGAAGAATTAGATACAAAGAACACATGAAGTTGCCCCTCATGATACTTAGATTTTATGGTAAGTAATATCATGTTGCAAAGTTTCCAAATTACTTTTTACACAAATCCACAGAAATGAAATCTTCTCCTAGCAATGAAAATGAAGTAATGTCTTGAGAGACTGGTATATTACTTCAGATTTATGGAGATAATGAGCCCCAATCTACTTTCAGTTACATTGCTGGCCCTTAAATGCAAAGCGGTTTAATTGAAATTGAACTATGATGAAACACTGGCAGACTCAGAAGTACAGGATAAGCTCTGGATTTAAAGGGCTAGAAGGCAGAAGGGGACTCGTATGAAATGAAGCATATTGCTTCTTGTGGGACTGCTCTCCAGTGGCAGGAATTCATATTGTGTCTTGGATAGCTGAGAGAACTCCGTGCCTTCATGAAACTGGTCAGATGTCTTGAACAAGCTGTCTGTTTTCAATCTTATTTCTCCTCCAGGATTATTCATTTTTTTTATTTGCATTTTGTTCTACTTTAACGTCATTAGCTTGGAAGTCATCTTTTTCTTTTCTCAATAACAGATATCACATTCATTTTTCCCTTTTAGTGGCAGTTCTTTACACCAAACCCAAATTCTGTTGAAGTGGGGAAATTGCAGGTAGAAGACAGAATCTGAATGAAAATGCACTTGTGTGACAATTCTGTTGAAGAAAAAAAAAAGGATAATATTAAATGCATATTAAATTTCTGTTGTTAAGTGAGACATTTGTTAAGTGAGTTTTGCCCCATTTTATGACTTTTCTTGCCACCATTGTTAAGTGAATCACTGCAGTTGATNTGTTAAGTGAGTTTTGCCCCATTTTATGACTTTTCTTGCCACCATTGTTAAGTGAATCACTGCAGTTGATAAGTTAGACATCCGGTCATCAAATGAACCTGGCTTCCCCATTGACTTTGCTTGTTAATAGGTCGCAAAAGGAGATCACATGACCCCAGGGCATTGCAACCATCATAAATATCAACCAGTTACCAAGCATATAAATTTTGATCACAAGATCATGGGGATGTTTGAAAAGTTGTAACTCTGAACAATGGTCCCAGTCACATTTTTAGTGCCATATAACTTTGAATGGTCATTCAACAAACTGTTGTTAAGTCAAGAACTACCTGTGCATGAAGTCCATTTTAACAATGGTGTAGATTGACTGCCTCACCACATTTTGTTTGTTTGTTTAATTAAAATAGCCTACTGTGATAGTTAAGGTGGACTTTTTCATAGGTTGATTTTTTTATTAAAAAAATCTTTTTTTTCTTTGTTAGAAAGTGTGGTAATATATTTGGTCATTGTTGTCAAAAATAGAAAGCTAGATAATTCTAAATGAATCCAAAGGTGTTGTTTCTTGCTACTAGCTTTGAAGTGTAGGAGCCCTCCTGTTCAATTATCCAAAGAAGTTAAAAGAGTTTCATGTTGTTTATTAGTTTACACCATTTTCTACATAGCTTAATAACCAAGGCTGTCTGGACAAATAAATGTTTTCCCCTTGAAATGCTTCTTTTTCTTGGAAATGTATATTGCTTCCTATTCAGGATTGTAACTATGTCTTGATAAGTTCAAAATAGATTTAAAAACAGACAGACAAATCAGTGGCACATCATTTTTGAGTATTCCAGAATAAAATAGTTAAATACAATGCTCCGGCATCACTCTGAATTTTGGAACATTTTTATTCCCTTTTTATTCACTGTGAGAAATTTTATTTATATCATTGTGTTCTTTATATAATGATTTTAAAAGAGTTTTTAGCATCCTCAATTTTTTTTTGCCATAACCAAATTCAAAATAGACATTCCCCTTTCAGCTTATCTTTGTTAAACACCTGCCAAATGAATGCTATTTTGTTTATAAAGACTCTTCTTTTAAGAAAACTAGAATTCATGCATGGTTTATCATATGCTGTTTTTGTTGTTGGTCAATATTAATGGCTGTATAACTACAAATGAGATGTGCAGGTATTTAACAATTTCCTAGTTGAATAAATTCATTTCAAAAAAATCATTAAATGAAACTTTAAGAATGAATCATTCTTAACAAAAAAAGCAATACATTGTAAAACTGAAAACTCAAGTTTTAAATAGAAACATTTCCATGCATTTGAACTACTTATGCATGTAGTTTATATAACCTATTGGTTACTTCCATTTATATTTATTTAACTATATTTTGGTCATCATTTTAGTTTCTTAGTCTTCTGTAGATTATTAACAAACAGAATTTATATCCTCAGGAAAGCAAGGCAGAACAGAAATATATTAAAATATTCATTGTTTTTCTTGCATAATTTCTACCTGAACTGATCATGATTGCAGGGCTTTCGAGTGATGACACTGCCAGGACTTTTAAAGCCCACTCTCTTATTTATTACTGATCATTCAGCTCCTGTTCAGATATTGTCTAGTGGTCTATATTGATTCCCTGTCAAGTATTTGCAGTACTGTCAAGATGTCAGTCAAATCTCTATCATCTATCTATCTACCTATCTGCATTACTTGGGTGTTTCTAGACAAAATCCTAGGGTTAGATCTAAACTCATTTTTCTTGATTGAAACAAATGTTATATTTGTGCATCTGAGTCTAAAACTAACCTATAGACAATTTGCAAATAGTCACAACTTCCACAATACTTTATATTTGTTCAGCAATTACTGCAATACATTTAAGGCCAGTAAATAATAATATTACTTTAGATTAACTGAGGGAGCTGAGGTTGAGATATAGAAGCTTGTATGAAGTTGAAATATATCTGGGATTTTACAATCCACATTTTACTGCCAAATATTAGACTTAGATATGAATTCTTGAAAATAGAATAAAAGAAATTTAAATTATGTATTAGTATCCTTTTGGTCTTTTATACAGAATGAACATATTCCTGAAGAAATCTCTAGAGCATTTAGAAACATAGAATTAATTTGATTCAGTTATAGGAAGATTAGTAATTGCTATTCTTACTATAGCTTCATAATAGGATTGTATGAGGTGTCCATGTCAGTATTCAGGCCTATACTGTGTCACAATGCTTTCATGTGAACTGAACTGTCTCTTCACACTCCCTCTCTCTCTGTCTCTTTTTCCAGCCCCCTCCAATCTTTCTCATTCTCTGCACTCATCATACTGAAGTCAGAGAAATGCAAAAAGATTTAAGAATTGCCCAATTTGTTCTGACATAAAGAGATCTTTAGCTCTGTGAAAGGTGGTGGAAGCACTGTGTCTGAGTGACATTTCAACAAGCTGTCTTCTGGGATTGTTCACTTCTTGTCCCATCATATTTCCTCTGTGTCCTGTGTGAGTACTTGTGTTTAATCTATACAATGAAAACACTGTTAGTCCTTTGGGAGTTAGTGCTCAGCACTTTGTTGAGACAGGACTTTGTTAGACAGGGCTTATGGTACCATAGGTCTGGACTTAGCATTTATTTTTGCTTAACCTTTCAGGTGTTTTAAAAGCCCAAATACTATTTTTAGGATATTTTCTATTAACAGGGCTATGGTTACCACAAGAGCATAATGAGAGTAGTAATAACATCTAGAATGGAAAAAGAGGACATATTTTTAAAAGGTAGGAAAAAATGGTTATTTTTAAAAGAATTTTGAGCAATCATATTACTTGTTTATTTTGCTTTTGCTTTAAATTTGAAAGCATGACTTTTCAAAGTATATGTGTTTAATTTAAAGTTTTCCTATGTATTTAAAGAATGATATATCATGATCAATGATATTTCAATGATGCTACCAAACAGGAAGAATCTATTCTAAACTATTGAGAGGTAAATATCTGAAATGAAAATTTTAGTAATTGTTACTTTACTTACACTCTGTGAATGAAGAATGAAACTATAGGCAACAGTCATTTATAGTCCTTCATACAAAACTTTGCTTCTACTAGCATTACTTGACGCTAGCAGAGAAAAACATTTATGTTAGCTTTTGTTCCAATTGTGAGATTCAATTTTTTTTTTACTACCGTTTCTGTGGGCATGGGGGAAGGATACTGTAAAATCTCCATTCCCACCCCACTCCAGGGGAAGGATGTTGTAAAATCTCCATTCTGTCCACATTCCTGGGGGAAGGTTACCAGTGGTTCTCCAAACTACTCAAAATTTCTGCTACCGATTGTCCAGAACTAATCAAAACCTGCTGAATACCACCTCTGTTTTGTTCTCATTCTAGAACTGAGAAAGTATGAGCTTCAGCAAATGAAGACAAATATACTTGTCTCAGGATAATGTTGGAGGATCTAGTCAGGGTCAATCACCAGGACCAGAAGTTTAGTCTTCCAAGCTTTTGGACTCATGCTGGAGCCCATCCTCGGGGAACTTCTCTTTCACCAGAATTGTGAGAGAAGTTCCCTGTGGGTGAGCTCCAACATGAATCTGAAAGCTTGGAAGACTAAACTTCTGATCCCAGTGACCAACCTACACTGGATCCATTGGATCCTGAAGTGAGCTTCAAGTTGTGAATCAGCTACCATGTGTAGGCATCAGGAATACCAGGACAGTAATGGCAAACTTATGGCACATGTGTCAATGGTGTCAAAGGTGACATGCCAATATTTTGGGTAATCTGCCAGTGTTCATCAACACTCAACAACTATTCTCAAAAGTATACCCTGTTTTCTCATGATTTTCAGAAGCACTGAAGGCTGCATGGGAATAAGATATGCTGTCATGTGAGCTCCAGACCCTCTAAATCATTAAAGAACAGGGTATGTTTTGTATGATTTTCAGAAACTGCAGAGGGTATAGGAGAGCATTCACCAAAACTGCATTAAGAATGAAGGCCTTGTGTGACCTGAACAGCGATGAGTAGACTGCAGGGAGCCTTGAATAGAAAGAGAGCATTGCCTGAAGTAGCTCATGGCAGATATTGGGGAGGGGAGTGCTGGGCCATTGAACTAGTGTACCATTCTCCAAGACTCATGAATGGCATAATGTGGATATTTTGAGTGGCAGTGGTTGTGCAATGGCTGAAGCTTTGGTTCTTACTTAGGTCCAGCTACAGCATCACTGCTGAGGGTCACTTAAGGCTGTCCTAGATGTGGGGAATGGGAAGAGGGGAGATAGAGAATTGTTTCTCTTACATTCAGTATGTATGTGACACAACAGCAGAGTTAAGTTAGGCATGTTCCAAATTTTTGACATGCTGAGCCCAAAAGGTTTGCCAATACTGAACTGGAGCTAGTAGATCAAAATTGGCTGTCCTGAAGCTGCATAAGGGTGCAACATTCCAAAGGGAATACCTCAAGGACTCAGAGAAAAAGGAAATGCTGCTTTCCTGTTAATATCTTTTCCAGATCACCCTAATTCTTGCAGCAGTTTCTACAAAAACAGTCTCTCTCTCTCTCTCTCTATCTCCCTACTCTCTCCCTTCCTCCTTCCTTCCTTCCTCCATCCCTCCCTCCTCCTCTCTCACACACATACAATTAAATCCTCAATTGATTTCTATTTGCATATCTCCAGAAGCTCAGCTATTTGTGATCAAATACTAATTCAGTTCTACAGTATGAAGCTGTTTCAAATAAAACCAGCAGATACATGATAGTATTAGATAGATATAATTGAATACTATGTCTCTTATAGACATGAGATTGAAAGCCAAGATGTCAATGTATTTTCTTCTTTTCTTAGAATCAGATTCCTTTAATATTGGTATTACTCCAAGTCTATTCTGGTAGCAGAACATTAATGCCACAAATTTACCCAAAAAAATACAGTAACATCCTAATGTTACAGAGAAAAATAAATGCATTGTAATGTTTACCAATTCTAGAGAGCAGATAGAACACAAAGATCATAATACAAATGTCAATAAAACACTGTTAGTAAGATTTGCTTACATTTATGATTTGGTACAAGAGACTTTTCTTAATTATGATTGATTATATGTAATAAGTATTTGATGTCTTTAATGTCTATATGTTAAACAGTTTTTCGTGGAATATAAAAATTAAAATTATGGAGAGTGTAATGGCATAATGAAATGTAAACTAAAAACAAATATGAGTTAAACTAATTATCTCTTTATCCATTATTAGCTAACTCTATAGAAATTTGGATTAGTTTTGTTACTTCTGTTGAATAAAGGCAGAAAAGATTATATTTAGTAAATGATAGCAGCCGGAGAAATTAGTGTTAAATTATAGGTTTTCAAAGGAAAACCTGGAGGCAAAAAGCTTCCAGATAGTTGAACAGATAGTTATGAAGGAACTGGAAAAATAAATACAGGAAGATCTTATATTTATCCTTTAAATATATATCCATATATTTAAGTACTGAAGAAGAGTGTAATGGTACCTGAAATGGAATTTGTTTTAATTTAGAATTAAGCACAACTTTTCAAAATAGTAATAATTGTTTCATAAAGGGCCAACCTTCTTATTCTCTCTCTCTCTCTCTCTCCCTCCCACCTCTTCTGTGTGTGTATGTATGTGTGTGTGTGTGTGTGCGCGTGCGTGAGAGAGAGAGAGAGAGAAAGAGAGAGAGAGAATCACAAAGGACTCCTTCAATTTTATGATACAACCTTGTGTTTATATGTGTGCGTGACTACAATGAAGTAACTTGAAATTCTTCTAGCCACTGTTTTGGACAATTAATTCCTTCGATATCACTGCACTGAGGTTCTCATTCACAGAAAGAATTTTTTAAACTGCTTTTCAAACTGGGAAAACTGCTTGAAGAATCTGGGGTCATATTATCCTGCAATGTTTGGTTTGGTTACAGGTTTGAGCAAAATTCACAGTATCAGTAATTCCCTTTCAAACCCTTAAGCCCAGCTTCTGAATATCTCAGGAACAGTCTCTATCAATCTATGCATTAATTGTGATGGGGCCCTTTTTGTGTTCCATTTTTTATAGAAGCATAATTGGTTAATACAAAAGGTACGACCTTCCTAGTAGGCTCCATTTATATTATAGAACATCTTAATTCTATTCAATCCAAAAATTGTGTGTTTTGTTCCATATTATGTTCTGTCATGACATTGTCATGTTTAATTGTTCAAGGACCACCTACCTGGGTGGTCCTTGAACAATCTGGATCTTCTTATATTTCATTTTACCTTCATTATAAACATGATATTATATATAATGATCATATTATAGTACCAGAAATGGTACTTTTGTGTTTTAGGTGCAACATATCCACAGTTAGGTAAACCATAAGAATAATACAAAAACTGTCCAGAGGAAACCAAGCTTTTACATTGGAAATGTGACAAGAATATATTTAACATCTGTTCCCAGGTCTCCCCCAATTTATTGTGGCATGACTTTTGTGTTGAGAAGAAAATTAAGGGAGATTTGATCACTGATATTAATGTAACATAGTCTGGCCCTTTCACGAAACAATAGATGCTTGGAGTGCGATGAACTCAGATGCTATCTCATAAATCAGGGCTTGTACTTTAAAAAAATACTCTCTTGCATTAAATATAAATATAGGCTGAAGTTTTAGCATGGTTTAAATTTTTTATACAAAACCCAAAGTGTGAACTGCAGAATAAGTCAGTACAGGTAGTCCTCAACTTACGACCACAATTGATCCCAAAATTTCTGTTGTCAAGTAAGACAATTGTTAGTTGTAGAATTTTGCCCCATTTTATTATTTTTCCTGCTACAGTGATTAAGTGAATCACTGCAGGAGTTAAAGTTAGTAACAAAGATGTTAAGTGAATGTGGCTTCCCCACTGACTTGCTTGTCAGAAGGGTGCAAAAGGTGATCATGACCGTGGGACACTGCAGCCATCATAAATATGAATCAGTTGCCAAGGGTCTGGTTTGATCATGTGACCATGGGAATGTTCCAATGGTCATAAGTGTAAAAAGGCAGACTTACTTTTTCCAGTATGGTTGTAACTTTGAATGGACACTACACAAACTGTGATAAGTCAAGAATCTGTAGTTTGGGAAATTTCTTTGGGAGAGCTACTTAACAGACCTTTGAAAAAGAAATGAATACAAAATCAAGATGCTATTTTATGTTCTGCAATAAAAGCAGTTTGGATACCTGCTACTGAACATGTGATGACCCAGAGTATAACACAAATGTAACAAAATCCAAAATGTAAATAAATGTCCTTTAATGCCTCCAACTTGGCCCAACTGTTCAATAATTCTCAGTTGGAGATAAAACTTATTCAAAGTTAGTCTTCAAAAGAAAGCAATACAGTCCGAACTTAATGAGCAGATAGAGGTGAAATAAAAAACCAAAACAAACTACAATGAAGGAATTTCCACAATGGACCAGGATAAGTAATTACCAGCTTCAAGGAGATAACAAGGCACAATCTGTTGGAAGGACACCAGCCAAGATAACTTCATCCCAGAATAAAACATGCTTTGCTTCTGGAAACGCTGTGTTTTAACTGTTTCTCTTATATACTACTCTCCCCAGCTGCAACCAATGAGGGGGATCATGGCCACTTCCTCTCTCGTAAGCCAAGTTGTTTCTTTCTCCGTTCTTCCCTGTGTGTCCTAAGATGAAGAGGGGATGGGCCTGGTTCTTCTTCTGACTGCCCAGCTGGCCTCTGCCCTTCCCCAGCCTCCTCCACAACCTCTGGAGCCACACCTCCACTCTCTGTCAGCTGTTCCTCCTCTCCCTCAGAGTCTGACTCTAACAAGGGCATGACAGAACAATTTGGAACTGGCAGGATAGACTTTAGGATGTTTAGACAATTGGGGCAGGGTAGTATTATACTGGTTTAATGTTGTGATTCATTAGGTGAGTCTCAGAGAGATTTGGGGATGAGCTTCACTTTGTGTTTAATTTTCCCCTGTGACTGTTATTATATGCAGCTGAGAGTTGCATGAAACGGAGCCTGAATGTTACTGTAGCCCCACATTAAGCCTGACCTTGTGGCTCAGTATTAATTTGAAGTAGCAGAATTAAAATTTTCTATTCTTTTGCATTGTCATGCCTTACATTGATAAGCACAAAGAAATGTAAATAAAAAAGACCTATTTCACAACCCTAGCTACCACCTTTTTGTTTTATGACAAAAGACAGTTAATTAGCATACTAGCAGTAAGCAGCCTCCCAAACTCTTGCTAATTATGTATTCTGTTGACCGTGACTGCAGTCATAAGGTAATTGGCTTGCAGCAACATGACATTTCAAATCATCTCTTGAAATTACATCAAAAAGCCAGCCTGTTTTGTTTTGATAGGGGAACAATCAATTTGATAAGTGGTAACACAGCTCATTGTTTCACATTAATTAGACTAATTGCAGCATGTTAGCCTCTGAAACAGACAGAACTTGGAAAAGACAAAGGCGATGGCCTTTAGCATGCATTGCATGTGACAGTTCGACTTGCTTGCACAAAATATCAGAAAACAGAGTTCTTAGAATTCGGTCTTGGATGGGGATGCTTATTAACAACATTTGGCATATGGTTTTTAATTCAGGAGCATTCAGTGACACGGAGCAGATGCAGGTGCATCCAATGGTATGGAGGAGTGAGAGGGTGAGGGAAAAATGGCTTTCCAGATCTTGCAATGCTGTTTAAAATACAGGTATAAGTCCACCACTTAACTTTTACTACCCCTTGTCTTTATAATCATTTCTATTAATATATTTATTTTGGTCTGAAGTATATTTCCATGTAACTTTTGAAGATGTAGGTTTGACCTACATTTATATGATGGAGAACAGAAACTATTACATATTTTTGAGAAATTCCTTTTGAAATGAATAAGAATTGTGCAGTAGTGCCATTCATACTGTTGGTTTTCACAGTGGAAGCATAGTGAGAGAGAAATATGGGTCTATCTTAGACGTTCGGAATCTCAAATATTCTGCTATGTAAATTTTCTATTGATGCCATATAAGCTTTTCTTTCCAATATGTCTAATTTAAATGCACTGTCCTTAGAAGATATAGGTAATCCACAATTACAACAGTTCATGTAGTGATCATTCAGTGTTACAATGGCACTGAAAAAAGTGACTTAGGACCATTATTTACACTTATGACTGTTGCAACATCTCCATGGTCATGTGATCAAATTTCAGGTGCTTGGCAACTGACTCCTATTTATGATTGTTGCAGTATCCCAGAGTCATGTGATTCCCTTTTGTGATCTTTTGACAAGACAAAGTCAACAGGGAAGCCAGATTCACTTAACAAATAGGATACAAACTTATCAACTGCAATGATTCACTTAATGACTATTCATTTAGCAACAGAAATGTTGGGCTCAATCATGCTTGTAAGTCAACAAATACCTGTAACACTCATCTATTTCATCTGCCACAGAGAGGAAGGGGGTCAAACTATTTTCCAAAGCACCTATAGGCCAGACAAGGAATAATGGATGGAAACTGAACAAGGAGAGATTTAACCTGGAAATAAGGAGAAACTTTCTGACATTGAGAACAATCAACCAATGGAACAGCTTCCCCTCAGAAGTTGTGGGAGCGCCATCACTTGAGACTTTCAAGAAGAGATTGGACTGCCATTTGTCAGAAATGGTGTAGGGTCTTCTGCTTGGGTGGGGGGGTTGGACTAGATGACATACAAGGTCCCTTCCAACTCTGATTATCTGTATCTATTATTTCTTTCATAAAATTTAAAACCTTCTGGCCTTCCATTATTCCTTTTTAGAGTTTTTAGAGTAAGAAGGGATATTCTACAAGTCAAAGTGGCTCTAATTCTGTCCCATTGCATCCCATTAATATATGCAATATGACTGTAATAGGAAGCTTCCCCTAACCATGAAGTCTCTCCATACAATCTAGAAGCCTGATTTCTCTAATCATGCTCCACTCTTTGGAAGAGTGGAGAACCAGCTGTTTGGCAGATCTTAAAAACCACACAATGACAAAGAGTTCTGCCTTTTATTCACTATCATGATTTCAAAGCTCTCTGATATTTCCTCTATTACATCTGAAAAAGCAAACTTTGTATATTTCCAAATATGTATGACTAATTAGAAGCATCATCATTATATTTTTTTTTTCCAGAATGAGCATTTAACTTATTTTATGTTCCTTTTTGAATGCTGGTCATTTTTTTTTTCCAGAATGAGCATTTAACTTATTTTATGTTCCTTTTTGAATGCTGGTCATTATACAGAATGCAGGTTATTATTCACAATATGGAACATATTGGAAATGTTTACAGAAATTACCGTAAAAAAATATTCTAGACTCTGGTCCCTACAATATACTGCCTGTATAGAATAACTGATAATTGCAGCATTTAGTTGGATATATTATTTAATCAGTTTTGCATATTTTCTTTTCTAACATTTACAAATAAATTATGATTTCTGTTAAAATAGCAGTGGCTTATTTATATCCATAACTTAATGAGTATGAGTGTGTGCAATCAAAAAATTAATCCAATTGTAATTGCTTTAAATTATAGCAGAATGAATGATGCACCTGTCCTGCTGCTTTTACTAAGTGCCCTGGTTTCATATAAAGCACAGCACTGAAGCCTTTTAACATTCAGCTAAAGTACTGGTTCCACTTGCTTGAGCACAAGCTGCAAACTGTGATGTTAGAATTCAGGTCTATACCCTTGCTGTCACTACTGGTTCTTGTGTAGTCAAGTTCCTGCTTCAAGCAAAGGTACTCTTTGCTCAGTTAAGTGAGCGTCAGTCATAGGGAGGCTTGGCTGTTAGCCCGGGGTAGTTCAGCTTTTCCATGTTACACCTGAATGAGATATTGACAAGACATTGCCTGCTAAACAGAGTCAAGAAGTGAAAGATGAAAAAAAAAAGGGATTGACAGAGTAATTTTGGAAATGAAACACACATTTCCAATACACATTCAGAACACTTAGGCCTTTTCACATTACAGTTTCAACTGCAAAAATCACTGAATCTTTTTTTTATGTCATCACACAGCACACAAGAAGAATCCTGCAGCTAAGAATATGATTTGAACCTGACTTCAAAGGGAAGAACAGAAATGACTGGGATAGGGGAAAAAAAGTAAATTAGTTAATATTCATAGCAGTGATATATATTCAAATTTCCCATCTGTAAATATATAAAAGCTGAAAAATATGGATTGAAGGATAGATGCAGATGCAAAGCATTTACTGTGGTAACAAGACAGTTTCAATGTGTTTGTGATATTGTCCTTCTAAAGTATACTTCCTTACAACATATCAAAACTTAACAAATATTAAAAATGAACTCTTCCTTTCTTCTTAGTTTCTTGTTCTAAGAAAATCCCAGTCTATGTACTCCAACAACCATTCAGCTCTCATGGTTTAATCTTTTCTTCTTTTAGTTTAATATTTTCTTATTGTCTCTACCTCATTTTTCAGCAAGTCTTGAGTTTAAGAATATTGGAATGTAATGCTTAAGACCAGAAACCTATGTAAGTTTAGCATTTTGCTTGCAGAATATCTACTGATGTCTGTAGAAGGCCCACAAGCAAGATCTGAGTTTGAGCTCATGTCTGCTAACAGTCAATATTAAAAGACACACACGTCTATATATCACTCTAAACTGAAATTTTGCTTTTACCATTATTTATTAAAAAGCCATCCTGAGTGGTTCATACAATGCTAACATAGAAACTATGTTGGTTCAAGATCACACAAGGCCAAAGATAGAATATAGTGTCAACTTCATTCTGATCATGAAGATAATATATAGTGATCTTTAATTATCACACTAAAGGTTGGCAAATAAATTAATCATTTTTTCTGTGTCCATACCTGTCAATTTATTCAACAATCTAGGATATCACAGAATCAATTCTTTGGATCGAGAGTCATCTGTGAGATTTTAAATTATGACCATTTTCACCTGTTAGACAAAAAAAAACAAAAAACCAACAATCCAGCTTTGCTAGTTTCTATCTCGAAATGGCAACATGTTTGCTATAGGCGATTATCCTCCCAAAGTTCCTGTCTAAGACAATACACTGCTAAGAACTGTGGTGGCACAACGGTTAGAATGTAGTACGGCAGGCTACTTCTGCTGACTGCTGGCTGCCATCAGTTTGGCAGTTCGATTCTCACCGGATCAAGGTTGACTCAGCCTTTCATCCTTCCAAGGTTGGTAAAATGAAGACCCAGATTGTTGGGGGCAATATGCTGACTCGGTAAACTGCTTAGAGAGGGCTGTAAAGCACTGTGAAGTGGTATATATCATGTACCCTTGAAAATAAGACCTTGTCTTATATGTTTATGCCAATAAAAAAGGCACCAGGTCTTATTTTGTGTGTATGTATGTGTGTCATCCACTGACTCACCTCACTTGCATGTGTCACCCCTGGCCTCCTTTTTGCTGTCAAAGGCCTTCAGGAACTTCTTCTGCCAGCAAGGCCAGCAATGCTAGCAAGGCTTTCCTGAAGGTTTCTGTAGCTGATAACAGAGCTCCAGATCAATCCAGAGCTCTGTTATCAGTGATAGAGGCTTCAGGAAAGCATTGCCAGTTGCAGAAGAAATGGACCTCGGTGTGCAAGGCCTGGTTGCAACTGTCCCCCATCCCCTTCCTAACTTAATTTTTACTTGTGCACCTTGGAGTGGATGGGGTCTTAATTAGGGATTATTTGGGGGGCTTATATTGGGCACACATGCAAAAATCAAGCTAAGACTTACTTTCGGAGTAGGTTGCATTTTCAGGAAACAAGGAAGTCTAAGTGTTAGTGCTATTACAAGCCTAAGCAAAGTTACAGTACAATACATTTTTCTCTGGGATGTATGTTTAGATGAAATATCTATTGTTCTTCCAGAGCAGTTTATGAAAGAGATTTCTGGTTCTGTTCTTAAACAGAAAGCTTTCTTCAATGCTGTTAGATGTTCCTTAGTTTTTTCTTTTGCAGGATTAATTTATGAGAAAGGGAAGGCTGGCACAAGGTAAGCTGGAAGCTAGCTCCTTTGGGTGTATCAGTGTTATGAATGTACTCACCAAGAGTTCTTTCAGGGAGTTTAAAAAAAAAAACCAGTGCCAATTATGAGGTGATCAGGATGAGTCATTCACTATAATGATGAGCAAGCCTAATACAGTATTATATATACATGAAATATTTCTGTTTTACAGTGCCAAAGTGCTTTTTGGAATGTAGAACAGTTTGGATTCAAGGCTAGCTTCCTCAGAAGTGCAACTTGCTTTATAAACAAGTTGCTGCATTTTTCACAGTACTGCAGAGATTTTTATCAAGCCCTAAAAAAGTGTTGGTATCTGTGATTCTTGTATAATTTTTTCAGGGAACTTTTATCTAGACATAAAACTGGATGATGCTATTTGTATTTATCCCTTCTCATAGATAAGCATCATTCACAATTCCCTTTTAAATGTTCTGCAACCATCTTCTCTAAGGCGAATATGTCCTCATATGTGAAATCAGATCTGTCATAACCATTTTGTAAAAAAAATGAGCTAGAATTTGGAAAACATTGCTTTTGTTTTTTACAGAAACCTAAAATAGTGTTTAACATGTATTCTTTCCTTCAACTCCTTACTCATAAATATTTAACATGAAATATAATCTTATATTCTGCTGGGTTTTTTTTTAACCTTTACTTTTTAAAAAATGTTTTTTCTTGTTGAAATAACCCTACTGTAGAGCTACAGTAATGCTCATAATTTCTGTGAAAGTCTACAAAATTGAAAATTGGCTTCATTGTTTCTTTTCAGTTAAGATTCTTCCCCAATATTAAACCAGTTTCTTTCTCAACAGCTTTATTTATCTTAATGTAACTTCTATTCCTATTTTAATCGTGGTTAATAGCCAATATTGCTGTTCTGAAAGTTGTTTGAACCCCTAATTCAGTCATTCTTTGATTAATATTCATCTTGATTAAGCTCTTCATGTGGCATAGAGATTATTTTAACAGAGATTATTGACAGAGCACAGGATGTCAAAATCATTCCTATTAATTTAAAGATGTTAAGATTTGTGTTAAGGCAAGTTTAATAATGTACCTTTCTGATGATAGGACAGCTGTAAATGTTTCCTTCATTTGAAGCACTTTTCAGAAAAGTTAGATCATCACTGAACTATTCCTTCTAGTTTATTCTTCCAAGTCAGTGTTCACAGTTTTGACAGATAAGCAATCTTTGTGCAAGTGAAGCATAAAATGAAGGATGCATATTTTAAGGGAAGCACCTGAGGGCCCAACAGTCAAACTCTAATGTTTTATTATAGGGGCCTGCATGATGTGCTATTTTCTTAAGTTTTCTTCTTTGAAAAAAACTATGTTCTTATAAGTATCTATGTTCTTATGATACTGCAGAGTATCTAGAAGCATCCTTGGGTTTACTTGTGGTAGACCTGCATCATTTGTATGTTTCAGCCTAATTTTACTATCTTTCCACAACCTTCATTATCAGGATAACACAAGGATAGTAAATATAAATGTATGGTAGAAGATATGATATAAAGTCATTAAAAATAATTGAAAAATATGTTTTATTTCTGATTGGAAGTATGTATTCATAAGGAAAAACAGTGTTAAGGATCCAGAATGTCATGGATCTGCCCTCAGACCAGTGATGGGATTCAATTTTTTTTTTACTACTGGTTCTGTGGGCATGGCTTGGTGGGCATGGCAGGGGAAGGATACTGTAAAGTCTCCAGTCAGGGGTGATATTTGCCGGTTCTCTGAACTACTCAAAATTTCCACTATCAGTTCTCTAGAATTGGTTAGAATACCACTCCTGCCCCAACCCATCTCTAGATGCAAATTCAGAGGAGGAAGATGAGTTTGAGACTGCAGAGGCAAGTGTGGAGCTGAGCAATTGCTCAGGATCAGACTTCAGAGCGTGCTAGCCTGAGGGAGCAGTCTCAGCTAAGTTGATCAGATAAGCAACAGTCTGAGGGAAGCAAGCCACAGCTGCAGCACGTTGGCTAGGAGACTCTAGGTGAGGACTGGGAGCAGCTGCTGCCCATTAGCAATGAGGAGGAGATGAAGTCCACACTGCCTCCTGATCCAAAAGCAGACAGGCACAATGCCAGTCATCTAGACTACTCATGAGGAGGCAAATTCACTTCTCATGAAAGGCTGAACCAGCATTGCCTACTTTACCCTGTCCTGGGGACTTGATTGTTGCTGGAGCAGTGTGCTCAGTTCTGAGCCTTGGGTGCTTATGCCATGTATCCTGGCCTGTTTGACTCCTGGCCTGCTTTCCTGGACTTTGTGTGTGTCCATAGGACTCAGTTACTGACTGACTTGCTGTACCGAGCTTGGAATTTGGAAATGCACAACAAGGTGCTTTCCGAGGATCTGTTTGGAGGTTTGGAACTCTTGCAAGGAGCAGGGCAGCATACAGAATGACTGCTTTTTCCAGTGCCACTGTTGTCATATTTTGACACCAAGAATATCTTCTGTCCATACTCTTTTTCCAAATAATTTTGAGAACAATTCTAAATGGGGTCATTTAATGAAGGTGACTTTCTTTACATAAGCATACTGAATTGGTTGTCGATTGTTTTATACAGGGATGTTGTTTAGGCATCCCATATGTATATATAGTCCTCACATTTGTTAGTCTTTCATCTACCATACCAACCTGACTTAGCTATTCTGAGATCAGCTGTAGTAGGTCAACTATGAGATGATAACAGAGTACATGAACGTAGTTCTGTAGTTTTTATCTTGGTCATGAGTCTGATAAACAAACAACAAAAAGTTCTATGTTACTATTAGAAATGTGAGGAAAAACACACCCCACTATTTCTTATATTGAATTTGACTAATAAAGATGAACTGTAAAAGAGGAATGTAATTTTTTTCCCCATTTTGAGAAGTCACCAAATCTTGTTCTCCTCAGCATGGCATGTATATTTCTACTGAAGATACATTATTTGTTTCCCTGCCAATTCCCAAAATACTTCATTTCTGCTACATACTGTTCTACACAATTCTAAATTCTTTAATCCTTATATTCATAACCAGGGACTCTCAGAAATTGGCTTTTTTATCTTAACCATGTTTTCTTCCTTTTTTTCTTTCCATAAATCTAGTTCTTTGTGAAAATAATTATTCCAAGATGCTATTTCAGGATTGCAGTTGTGAGTCATTGCCATACTGCTTTCTGTAATGAATATGTCTACTTTAAAATGAGAGAAAGAGAGATAGACGGGGGTGGGGGGAGATTCATGTACGTAGTACTATCCTGTACTTATTTAAATTACAACTGTTTGAGGTAATCATGCCTATTAATGCTTCATAGAAGATTTCAAATTAATGTCTCACTCCAAATGCAACTTTCCAAAACATCACGCCGACTACCTAATAATGTTTTGTATAGTTTTAGATGGCCTGCATAATTTATTTGGGCTGTTAACATGAGTGAATATATTGACATATAATATGTGTCTTTCTAGGCTAAGCATGACAGAGAAAAAGTTGCCCAACTCCTTTGGGAAAATGACACTTTTTGTCAGAATGTACTGAGCAAGAAGAATTGCTTAACTTGCATTACTGTGCAAGCTTCCATGGGAGTAAGTCCCACTGAACTAAATAGATTTGAGAAAACCTGCTTGGAATTGCTTTGCATGACAATATTTATGGATTATATAAAATGAGTTGGCAAGAGCGGAGAGGAAATAACTTAAATCAGGATTAAAAGCTGTTAGTGAAAAAGTGATTGGTGGTTTTATAGAGCATGAGAGGAAGTTAAGTATAGGCTTGGGGATACCCGTTCCCTAAAGCTGTTGAATTGGACCTAGCTTGATATTGAATTGGATGTACCTAGCTTGATATTACTAATGTAAAAGGAAAAGTGGAAAAACAGCAAGAATGCAGGAAAATATATACTTGAATTCAGTTTACACTACTTCTGATATTTTTTGTACTTACTGGTAATCTTCAAAGGTTTTCTTCTATTCTCATTTTTTTTTTAGAAAAAGAAAAAGCTGTTTTTGAATGTTTTATTTCTTTGTTTAAAGCAGTAGCATGCACAGTTAGTCATTTAGCCATCCATGCAATGCATTAGAATAGCTAACAAAGTTCTAGATCATTTGGATTATGTACACGGAATTCAGTAGTTGCTAAAAATAATGTGTGATATTCTTTATGACAATCTTTAATGCATGGAACTGATTTAAATATTTAATAAATCAAGTCACTGTTCTTCAATCTGTTTGTGAAGTTTAGATATGACAAATCCTTTGTTTAAATCTCTTTCTTCAAAGAACAAATGGTTTTTCAATGTATCCTTTTTATTTAAGTATGATTATAAATAGTGAACAAGTTATTTTGCTTCCTAAATTTGCCACACCATAGCCATTTTTCAACATTTACCAGCTTTTGATCCAAACATGGATCTTTAGAGCAGAGGATCCTTAAAAATAACATGAGACTAGAGGTTCTAGAGGAAAGCAAAGATAGCACTAAGTTGGACAAATGCTTATGCATCTAGAAGATCATTTTACTGCCAGCAAGGCATAAGCCATTTTGTCTACTCCCAACTTTTTAAACCATTCCAGTTACTGAGCTTTTGGATCTTAAGTTCCAACCACTCCTGTGTTTGTAGCTAACTAAAACATATGCCACAATGTGGAGTGTTGTGGTTTGTTGCTATGATGATGATATCAACTTAACTACAGCTGACAAACAGTTTTTAAATAGAACATTTCAATTCATTATAGTATTCTCCATCTGTTTCCCCTACCTCTTTACTTATGTAAAACATTGGAAAAATGTTAACACAATGAATTACGTTACATATAAGTCTCTAACAATAATAGGTAAGTAGGGTATTTTTAGGGATCATATTGGCAAAACCCCCCACGTTCTTTCAGAAACAGAAAAACATACATATTTATTAGGATGTATTGAGAGATGGAATATCAAAGTATGTATGCCTAAAATGTTTCCTGTTGCATTGTTTCCATCTGCTGTTGCATTTGCTCTGTTCCTTTAAGTGCTATGCCTACATACAAAAACCCAAAATGTTATGTATATTGTGAGCAGTCTGTGAAAAGGTATTGATGAACTTCAGATCAGTTCTCATAATTATAATATGTCTTATACCTGGTCAAGCAGTCTTTAATTATTTTGTCAGGAATTGTCACAATGAAATAGAAAAGAAATGTTGCTTAAAAGGTGTGATTCTTATTCATATCTATTTGAAGTAAGCTCACTCAAGTCAGTGGAATTACTTCTAAATACTTCTAATGCAGAAGTATTTACATCAAAATTAGTCTGCTTATGTAAATAATTTTTATACTTTTATATACTGTTACAGATTACCAATATGATGAAGTAGTTCTACATCAAGAGCAGAAAGACACAGGTTCTAGTCCTAGCTGGGTGATTTTCAGCCAGTGGTATTCTCTTAACCATAAGCTATGAAGTGAAAAAATATTTGACTACTAACGTACACTGGATCAGCATGGTAGATTACAGTCCATAATAACCTAATGGAGAAGCTTCATCATGTAAATGGATTGATTTGGGATGGAAGTGATGATGATCGTGGTGATGACAATGACATACAGTTGCAACCTGGAGCTCTAGAAAAGTTCAGCTTACATTACAGTTTAATGTAATTATATTGAAATTCCCCGATGAAGCTTAACAATACAGGCTGTTAACCTAATTGATTTATTTCTGTTTACCAGGCTATACAATAAACTATATTTCCCTCCATATGAATTCCATCTTTTGTATTCAGGTTTTCATGTACATCAGCATATACTGCTTGCATGTTTGCAAATTGAATTTGACAATAAAATATGGTTAGTTGTAGAACCTCCTATATCAGCGATTGGAGCATAAATATGGATAGATTTACAAATTAAAGGGTTATCCACAAAGTCTAATTGCTATTATTCTGTCATTGACCTCATTGTACACAAGTATACTCCTTGCTATATCCTTCCTGAAAATGGAAGCAGTGTTGTTTTTTGTGTGTGGTTTTTTTTCACATCCTGAATGATACAATATTACAGTATCATAACAGTATGATATTTTGATTGAAATGGTCCAATTCCAGCCTGTTTAAACTTATTGGTTTCAATTTGTAATTGATTCATTTAAGCTTTTATTGTAGTATAATTTCCCCTGTTCATGCTTCCTTATGTTCCTTCTTTCCTCTTTTTTTGCATGCACAGAATAGACAGAATCTTGCCAGACTAAACCACTCTCACTCTAATAGAGTGCTTCTTTTTTTCCTGAGAAACTGCTGCTTCACTATATTCCATCAAACTAGCTTTTCTCCAAAGCCATGGTATCTCACATCAGGAGTTTGCAAATTTTAGGGAATGCAAACTGTCTTTAAAAGTATTGGAAATATAAAATCATTCAAAAGAAGTCATGGGCAATTAGATGACAGAGTTAACAGGATATTAAAATAGATACAAATTCATTCATACAATGAATTATTTGCATCTGTCTTTGCTGCAGAAGATCTAAAAGAAAAATAATTGAGCTTGTGCTGATTTTTTTCAGGGATAAATCACTCTCAGTCCAAATTAAGTCACAAGGGAAAATAGGAGGAGGAAGGAGTATTAGGTATGCTTGCCACCTTGAGTTATTTTTAAAAGTAATAAAGATGGGATTTAAAAAAATCTAAAAAGAGAGATGTTTCAAGATAAATATGGAGAGATCTTAAAAGTTTACTTATCACAGGTTCCTAGAAGCATCCATTTTAGAGTTCATAAAGAACTCAAATGTGAAATTGTTTACGTTCTAGCAATTACATGTCTCTGAAATTGGACTTAGTGCCAGAAGACTAGAAAATAGCCCATGTGATATCAGCTTTTAAAATGGAATAAAAAATGAGTTCCAAGAAATTATATATTATACCATTTGTTCTAGTACATTTGGAAAGCAAAGAAGAAGAAAAATAAGCATAGAAAAAAACAAGCATTGCTAAATGGAAAGCTGTATGAATTCTTTAAAAATAAATCCTAACTCACCAACTTTCAGGAATTTTTACTCAAATAGTTTTTGAGAGAGTGCACCTTGAAAGCTCCTCATCACACTTAATAGCCATGTATTGTGATGTGTATTTTTATGAACTAGTAACTGGTTAAGCAACAAAAAGCAAAATAGAAGTAGCAAGCCAAAATGGTTTTAGATCTTTATTGAGACTAGTATCTTTTAATTTGTTTCTAAATGATCTTGGCTTAAAAGTAATCTGTGATCTGGCTGAGTTTATTCAAAGAATGAAGACAAAAATGACTGTGAAAACTCCTGCTGGATCTCTCTAAATTGAGTAAATGGTCAACCAAATGACAAATGTGGTTTAGTTATAAGTAAATGTAAACCTTTAACTTCATATATATACTGATGTGATGAGGATAAAGGATACAATAGATCAACAAAAATGTCAACTCAACACATGACAGTTGTAACCAAGGGTTATTCCATTGTACAGGTCATTGGAAAGGGATTTAAAATAAAGATAATAACAATATATCGTTTTCTCCCTCTTTTGAAACACAAGGCCAGTAAATGAAGTTGATTAGAAGAAAATTAAGAAAAAACAAGAACACATAACATATAATTAACTGGTGGAATTCATTATCATAAAGCATAGTGATCCCAGTAACTTGATGGGTTTATTTTTTAATAATATTTTATTAAAAATTTCAATCACAATGATAAAAAACTAATGCAAACTAAAAAGTATAAAAGATCAGAAAAGAAAAAGAAAATAGAAAAAAATAGAAAAGAAAGAAAAAGGAACATAGCCAAGAACATAAATGGCTTCATCAGAACAAATACGCATGGGTCAACCCAAATTAGAAGGCATGAGAAATGTTCCTAAGTGCATGAACAATCCCTTAAGGGTATATTCCTAAGAATCTTGTAAATGAATATAGTAGATCTAGTTGCAGCATGTATATTTGTGTTTGCTTATGTGCATTCATTTGCTGACCGTATATAGCAAAAAAGGTCATAAAAATCAGACATGACTCACTTTTAACAACTGCTTTGCATAGCAATGGAACTTCTGGTCCCTTATGTAGTCATAAGTTGATGAACAACTATACTTCTCATGGAGATAATACAAAATTCCTGAAAGCTATATCTAAGTTTGTAGATGAAATGGTGGCATGTTAGCTGTGAAAGATCATTTGCAGATTGAGACTGAAAACATTACCTTACAGTCCTCCAAAATAAAATATTGTAAATCGATGTTGTCATGATTCAATCATTTAAATGTCTATTTTAATTCAGAAATATCATACAGTGAGTTCCTGAGTTTAATGGTCTGTACTTATTTTAAGTGTGTTTAGGACTGTAATTTTAAGCTAAAATTCTATGCCATTTGGTTAGCAATACATCCTGTTGAGAATCATAGCTTTTATATTTCCAGCCAAAATGAAAAGGACTAGACACCAAATGTTTTCAAGATGTGGCTCTAGTAATGTCACAACCTACTTAGTTGGAACAAGAAACATGAACACGAATGTTTCACATGTAACCAGGATATGAATTTATAGCACATGCTGATTTAATATTTTACTTTATTTTTATGCATGCTGGAGAAAACTTCAAGATGCCTGGTGCTATAGATGTGCAAATTATTGTTTGTTAATTGTGCTTCACTGCACAGTTTCTTACAAAACTGTCATTGCAGCTGTTGCTAGGATTGGTTGATTGAATGAACTATGAATCTATCATTTCATTCATTATCCTTTCCTGTACATTCTGAACCCAGCTGGCTAGCATTCCCATTAGTAACTTTTAATAAATCACATCATATTTGATGGTCTAATTGTAACTTAACTTGTAAAAAATGGTATGTTTTAAAATTAAAACATTCTGAGATAACTTGCATATTACTGCGGCAACACTGTTTTGTTAGTCACTGAATTAAAGCTAAATTAAAAAGTGTAAGGAAACCTGGTAATGCCATGAGATTTATTGCTTTCCACCGAAGAGACTGAGAACTTTTTAAGAATGCATCTTTATCACAATTAGGGTGGTGAATATTTGTACAGATTACTATCAGGACTGTGTTGATAGATGTTATTGAAAAATCTTTTTAAAAAATTCAATGAAATTGAGCATAATTAATTTCATGCATTTTTTTTTGCAGGCATATTTCTTGTTCATTGAAAAATGATATTTTGTCCAACTTTCTTCTTTCTCTTTTAAAAGGGAGTTCAGAAGAAGGAAAAATAAATTTCTTATGTATGTTTATCCTGTTTTCAGAGTGTTGTTTGTTCTGGCAGATCTTTCTGTCTAATAAACAAGGCATAAAAAAGACATTTTTATTGTAAACCACCCTCAGTCACTTAGGATAATGTAGAAGTGTGAAGAATAAATAAGCTTTACAGGAGGCAGGGAGATCAAGCAATGAAACAAGAATGTGACAGTCTTCAGGTCTCCCTTTCCAGGATCAAGAATAAATGAAAATCCCAGTTCACCCCATTCCACTGCAGTGATATCTGTTGTTTGATTTACTTGAGACATAAGTATCCTAGCATCAGTTATCAAGTGAACAAATACCTAAATTAGATTTTGATCATCTCCTTGAGAGAAAATCAGAATGCAGTACTTTCCAAGAAAATGATGTTTTTAAAAATGATTTCCTCAGACTAACAACTTGCAAAAAAGAAACAACCACCCTTTAAAAATCCCCAGTGTGATATAACCAAGTATATTTTATAAAACTGATTAAGAAACAACTACTCAATGAGATGTTGATACAATCATTTCATTTATATCTTATTACAACAGTCACAAAAAAAGAAAGAAAGAGTTCAGTAAAAGAACAAATACTGTAATACATTTAGTCTTGGGTCATCTAGCAAGTCTATGGATTTCCATAAAGTTTATCTTTGCTTTAAGAAATACAAGGCAGCAACTTATACCAGATTAAAATGAAAAGATTGAAGTCACTTGTTTGCCTAAGTATACTTTATCCATTGTGGCAAATTGTTCTACCTGCGTATAGGCCTTTTAAAAAAAATGTTTGTAATGTTCTCTATGCTGATAATTCAGAGTAATACTCTCATTTATAAAAGCAGAGAGTGACTGTGTTTTTAAAGCAAAGTAAATAAACAAGGAACAGATTACTGATTTATTCCCTCACTTTTGCTCTGAATCAGACTTCTTGATAGGTGTCAAAGATATATCAAGGTTGGGGTTTTAGAACTGAAACCCAAACCAGATAAATTAATGCTTCAAATTCTGATAAAAGATTAATTGAACATGTTTAGGATGAGTAGCTTGGAATAATTAAATGCCAGTGAAAGGGGATAGCTCTTTTTCTGAAGCCCCAGCTCTACTTTTACAGAATGAGTGCTTTTTACAACAAATAAAAATTATTAAAAAGTAGAAGATTTTGTGAGCTGCAGCTCATAAAAGCTTATGCCTTTTAATAAAACCTGTTCAGCAGAAAAAATGCTACTAGACTCCTTCTGTAAGAGACTTACATGGCTTTCCTACAGTGATAAGTGCTGTAAGACTGGTGGAGCTAGGTTAGTAATTTCCATTTTAGTAAAGTAGAATATAAAATATGATGTGAAACTTTAGGAACTACAGTCTCAGGATCAAACTGCCTCTTCCAAGTATGTGGATAACAAATGGCAACTGAACAATTCTTTAGAAAAAGTTTTTTTCTAAAAATATTTATCTGATTCTCTTTGAATGTTAAAAACATGTACTGCATATAAGTTAAGGATCCATATTAAATATATGTTTACTTTATGAGTTCGTAAATCTACCTCTTCCCAACTCAAAGATGAAAAGATAAACCTAACTATATTTCAGATTAAAAACAGGACGTGGTTTGGTGAAGTGCTTGCTAATGAAAGATTCTTATATTGAAAGATGTTATGGAGAAAGTGGCATTAAAACTCTTCAGACTAATAATTAGTCTTTTTTGTACTAATGTTTTTTTAAATAATGGAGGACTATATAATTGCTTAAGGCCAAAGCTGAAGAGAATTATATAACCATCCATCCTTTGTCTGGGTTGGCATAATTACATTTTACTGTAACAGTCCCAGTTCTGTTAGAAGACTTACTCATCATGTATTATTTGCAGCTCTTCATCAGCACATAATAAGGAAACAGTGAACATATGAAACGGATTGGCCAAATTACCTGTACATTGAAGTGAGTTTTATCTTACTCACTTTAAGTAATTTGCTAATCTTCATTCAGATTTTATTTATAGACAACAATATGATGTTTACAAAGTAAAAAAAGGATTTTCTATTGGCAAGTGTAATGCACCAGAATGTTTCCAATCGAAAGCCAAGTGAAAGACGTATCGGTCCTGTCATTCGTGATGTGGCCTTTTTTGGATTTCATCCTACATTGGCTTTAGTTATTTCTTTGTGCAATCTTTTGTTTCCCTTGTAGAGTACATTTCATGATATGCATGGTTTATTTGTATAAATGTATGTCTGTGTCACAAAATGATGTTTAATATAATGACAGTTTTAATGCATCACACAGATATGGTGCATTAAAATACCCACCCCAGTTTATAAAAGCATCCTTATGATCGTCATCTGAAATGATTCATAACTATGGCAGAATAATGACAGTTTTGGAAGAACTGATTTATTTTGGATAATGTTAAGATATCACATGTATACCAAGAAATTGTACAATGGGGAGCTTATTTTCACATGGTGCAGTTTCTGATAAAAGCATAAATTGCTGTTTTGTGTCAAACTTTGAACCAGGTCATTACAGGAAATCTCAGTTCTCCAGATACTTAAGTCCCTTGTTCAACAATGGCTTAGCTTGGAAGAAGACTTTCAGATATGATGCACATAGATGAGGAATTATTTCAGGCAAGAATGAAGGCTTATGTTTAATAGATGGTATGCACTTTGCACTACAAATAAGGCAATGCCTTTATGTAATTCTGTGCTTAAATTTCATGTTTTTTTCCTTCTCCTTTATTGTCTCAACAGATATTTGGCCCTTCTCTTGGTTTAACTGACCACTTCCTTATCAGAAAGCTAGGCAGATAGAATCTGGGAAGAAGGAAGAGGGTGTTAACAGATGAGAGAAGTATCATTTGGACAGCTGGACAAAATAAAGAGAATGCAAGAAAAAACAAGCAAAAGAAAGACACTGATAATATTTTTTTCGTTTGGTTGATTGATTGGTTTATAACACCACGTGACATGTCTAACAATAGTATCACGTCTTTGTCACATATTTATTCCCCTCCTCCCCCCAAATATGCCTTTTGTTTTGTTTTTACAATAACTACTCTGTTTCCTAAAACAACTCTTTTGTTAACTTTTGAAGTTAACCCCAGTTACTGTGATAGAATGTATTTATGAAGGAGATGATGTGATGGACTACAATAATGCAGCAGGTTTTCAGAAGCAAAGGATCACACTTTGGGGTGGGGGTGAGACAGCAAGACTGGACCTGGATCTTGGCAAGAGAATGAGATTGATTGATGTCACACATAGCCCAAGAACAATGTGAAACAATCCAGCCAAAATTCTTTATTTGCATATACCATATAAATAGAAAGTTGCCAGATTAAATCTGTACCTCCCTAATGTAATGGATATACCCTGGGAGATTCCAGAGAGTGACAATCCTAAATCTCTTCCTCTTCAAATTTAATTATTTTGAATTAAAGAGAAAATTCTCAAGGTTCAGTAAAACATTTGAAGGGAATTAGATCTTTCCTGGTTTCAAAGACTGTGGATTTTGTTACTTAGGACAATTTGTTTATATAGAGAAAAAAATTAGCTGCTACTTATTTTACATTCACCTGTTCTGTCTTCTCTGTCTTTCATCACTTTTTCTTCTAGTTCATTAATTCTGATAAAAAGTTACTGAAGTGTTAATTTAGGAATGCCCCAGGAATTTTTGACCTTTTTGGCAATGAAACAGCAGGTTATAATAATGATGATGTAGTAGTTATATTTAGATTTATAATGGCTTTGATCTGTAGATGTGCCAGAAGATAGAAGGTGACATTCCAGCCTCTTCATCCTCTGGCAAACCTATCTCCATCAGCTCCTCCCAAAACCCTCTCTTGAGGGTAAGGAAATTACCATAACCAGTGTGAGCAGGGGACTTGCTAAAAAGAAGACAAGGGAAACTTTATCAGAAGAAAGAATAGAATTGATTTTAAGTTTCATGTAATATTTCATGTACCACTGAAAGAATGGTCCTTCTGGAGAAGTACAAACCAAGATTCTCTGTGGGTCTTGGAATTCATTACATACTTCAATATAGATCAGCCTGCTTTTAGTGTCAGAACAAATGCATCTATTTTCACCAAAAGACCCCTTGTTTTTAGTAGCTAAGGTCCATAGTGGCAAGTTTTTTTTAAAAAAAGTTTGTTTTCTTAATCCTTCACACAAACCATGCAGATTTTTTATTTGCAGAAAACATAGTAATGTTCAAATCTATGATCTTGAACATTACTACATTTTCTGCAAATAAAGTAGTAGTAATGTTCAAGATCTATAGATTTGAACATTATGACCTTCAGTGTGTCTAATTATAAAGGCTTTTATATAATACAGATTAGTTCTTAAATCAAATATTCAGCGCATTTGCGTGTATATTTAGTCTGTCTGTCTGTCTTTCTCCATTAACCTCTTTTCTTTGGCTGCCTTCTGGATTTATATTCCACTTTTCTGCACAGACAAGAAAGTAGAATATGTATTAATATCTTCCTCATTTTATTATACCATCACCTCTTAGCTGACCTCATGGAGAGAACAGGATATTCTGTTCTTGGAAAATGAAGTAGAGATCAAGCAACTGTATATATGCAGAATATTTGTGATTGTTGGAACAGAAACCTAAAAAAGGATGTAAGCCTCTTAAAATTACTGTTACAGAGTTCTAAGTAGATATATAGCTCTTTCTGCCTTCCAAGAACCTTGTCAGCTTCATCTCAATTAGACTGATTCCTGACATCAATTTATCTTAGTATGTTTTCATCTCTGCTTTATATATCACTATTATTTGGAATTATGTTATAAAATTAGACTTGAACCTATCCTATCACCACAAAATAGTGCATAATTCTTAGGCTTAAAAGCTCATGAAAGTAGTATTAGCCTGCCCAAATCAAATTTAGACTACCTTGGATTGTTTTTATGTATTCATATTTATGAATTTGAAAATATCCCCCTTTATCTTTAGCTATATCAGCCTTTACCTTAAGCTACAGTGACAATAACTATGCCCTTGAGAATTACCTCAGAAAATAATTGAAATAAGGAATCCATTTTATTTTATTTTTTATTTTTTATAGTTTAATGTTGCTATTATAATAGATACCACAGTGGATTTCAATTGAACTACGAACTGTTTAACCAGTTGATTTTGTCTTTTGCCTGACTGCTTTTTGCTGGGAAGTTGCTCTATAAAGTTGTGCTCTATAAACTAACAGTGTTCGATATTTAGCTTTCCAAACAATTGTATTCATAGGTTACTGTAAATTGGACATAATTAAGTTTGTGCCTATGAAATATTCTCTTATGGCAACAATATTTGAAACATTATTCATTTCATATTTTGAATTTTATAACAGCTGATGCAAAGAAATCCAGTTTTATGTTATTTTAAATTCACTGTAAATGAACAGTCCATACTGTGTTATAGAATTTTAGTGTCAGCTTTATTGGAATATTTTTTATCACATTATTTTAACAAAGCAATAATTGGACATTACATGAGATTAGATTGTGGTTAGCATATCAGAAATCTTAAGCAAAGGGACTTGTTTTTGCCTCTGACTAACAAAGATTTATGCCTTTGAAATACTTGTCAGGGTCAAATTATTGTACAGTATGTTTTGAACAGGAGCCGATCAGATTGAATACATTCAACCTTTTTATGAAATAGCCTACCAATCTATTGCACTCCAGATATGTTGAATTTCAATATTCAATCATTCAATAGAGTGAATGATTGGATTAACCTAGGATTGTTGGAGTTGGATTTTACCGCATCTAAGGGTAACAGGTTGGGCAATGGGTTTTTTTCAGGATATGTTCCCATTTTGAGGAATTCTCATATATTTTATTTCTAACAGTATTTTATTTCTGCTGCTATAGTTTTGATAATGAAATTGATAATAATACATAAAGAGAAGTATGAAAAGACTTTGGCTTCTGGAAGCTATTCTGACTGAAAGTCTTCCTGTTTTAACCAGAGGTGTGTGCTGAGTAGTTCCCTAAATGGAGGAAGAACATACATCACTAACAGTTGCTAGAAGCTCCAGATTAAATTGTGTAACCTAATTGTCAGCCTTTCAGGTAGCCTAGGCTAGGAAACAGATATTGCAAAGACTACTGAAATTCTATTAGTATAGCATATAAAAACAGAATCATGAAAGCCTGCCAGAGTTTCTCTCTTTCCCCTTTTAAAGTTTCTTTTTTCTTCATTCCAATCTTTCCCCAAGCAGATATATTATTTATGGGGTTTTTTTTTTTGTTCTGTTAATGGTTCTTGAATATCAACATTCCTGCTTTTTTCCACATATATTCATACTGTACTGATATATTATTATTCTTAAAAATGCATGCAAATTCAATATTAAAAAACATTAAGGTTAGATTATTCCGATTATCATATGTGTTCTGGAGCCAAGACTTTGTTCCATTTCACATCCTATTATGGCATTCATGGCCAAAACTCTACAAATGAATGATCTCAAGCAGAAATGTCTGTTAGAATTTGATAACTAGATATTAACTGAAAAATGCAAATGATATATATGGCTGCAACTAAGTTGGTTCAGATGTGGAAGAACTAGTCCTATAAAATGATTGTGAATGGTTAAAACAGATAATCAGGGTTGGAAGGAACCTTGTAGGTCATCTAGTCCAATCCCCTGCCCAAGCAGAAGACCATACAACATTTTTGACAAATGGCAGTCCAATCTGTCCTTGAATTGCAAAGACTTCAAGTGAATGCAACTCCCACAACTTCCAAGGGCAAGCTGTTCATTGGTTGATTGTTCTCACTGTCAAAAAGTTTTCCTTTCTTTCCAGGTTAAATCTCTCCTTGTTCAGTTTCCATCCATTATTCCCTTGTAATGGCCTACAGGTGCTTTAGAAAATAGCTGGACCCCTTCCACTCTGTGGTGTACCCTCAAATATTGGAACATTGCTAACATGTCTTTCCTGGTCCTTCTCTTCGTAGACTAGCCATGCCCAGTTCCTGTAATCATTCTTCATATGTTTTAGTCTCTAATCTCCCTAATCATCCTGGTTACTCTTCTCTGTACTTTTTCTAGAAGTTCAACATCTTTTTATAATGTGGTGATCAAAACTGAAGCAGTAATCTATGTGTGGTCTTACTAAGGCTTTATAGAGTGGTATTAGTACCTTCACTTGATTGTATCCCTCTGTTAATGCGTTTAGGATTGGCATTAGCTTTTTTGCTGCTGCTGGCCACTGCTGGCTCATATTTAGCTGGTTGTCCACTAAGACTCCAGATCCTCTCACAGTTACTGCTATTGAGCCTTGTTTCTATATGTATCTTTTTGGTTTTTCTTGCCTAAGTGTAGGACTTCACTTTTGTCTACACTGAATTTCATTTTGTTAGATATGGCCCAGTGTTCTAGTCCTGTCAAGATCCATCTGGATCTTGAGCCTATCTTCTTGGGTGTTAGCTATTCCTGCCAGCTTGGTATCATCTGCAAAGTTGGTAAGTTCTCCTTCTATTCCCCCATCTAAATCATTAAGATGTCATCAAAATATTGAAGAGTACTGGGTTGTGGAAATGCTTGATATTTATTACACTAGCTGGAATTTTGGGACGGGATTGCATCATAAATTGTGCATCAAGGAGATTTCGCCAAGATACATCTCTCCCAATCCACTATTGGTCTGAAAGAGCAAGGCAAACTGAATAAATGTATATCGACATGTAAATTACAGTGTACGCTAAGTTTTTATCATCTTTGTGGAGTGAAATATGATGGCATTTCTATATTGTAATTTCCCAAACACATAAAAGATGTATTCATTACTGAAGTAGTATTTGAGGTAGTAGTATGTGGAATATATATTTATGGATGGATGGATGGATGGCAGCTGTCTCAAATAAGTCAACCAGGCTACTGATACGATAAACTGAGTATTTTAGTTTCATCCATTGAAACTATTAGAAATGATTTTTAAGATCTCACTTAAAGTAAAAACCTACAATAAACGATAGGATTGAGAAAAATATTGGATCAATAAATGTTTATATACACATAAAATCATTTCTAAGATGAAAAGGAGAGTCTTGTGTTAGACTGTTAATTAATTGCATGTTAGCATGAAAAAATAATTTGGTTTCTTGTAGGTACTTCTGCATATATATTGGGATGGTGGGTTAGGATGATGGGTTTCATAGGAAGCCTATGATGTTAGTTTGAATTAATACGGAGGCACAAAGTCACATCCTGAGTGGAAAAAGTTTACTTTTCTGAATTAGGAATGTAAATGACATTTTAAATCAGGGTGCCCACAGTATTAGCTTTATCTGTAAATATGCACAGTCTCATTTCTGCACTGGCCTTTACTTCCAGGTTTTGGGTTGAATAAATGATTTTTTAACATGAATAAGTAAACCTTCTGGAGGTTGCTCCTTAAGAATATATATATATATATATGCTGTTCAGCTTCCTTCGGGTATTATCCCACGTCATTGTAGTGCTTTTAAAGTTTGTACAAACTCAGTACAGAAGCCTGATGATGGCAGATGAGATTCTGCTGAAACGTTGCTACAACTT
>BHFT01055596.1:1491-13278 GCA_004320025.1 Laticauda laticaudata | reverse complement strand
AATCTACATCCTGGCTTACAATAAAGACTTTGCTGTTGGAACCCGGTCTACCTCGTGTTTTTCCGGACAAAACACTAAGAACAAAGGAATGAGTAAGTTTTATACATTTTCACAAAAGGAGAAGATGGGTAAAGTGAGATAATAAGAAATATCATCTAATAAACATTTTAGGAATAATTCTAGTTTGTTCTATTGGTCTCTAGCTGTCCTTATTCCCAAATCTTGGCTAATGAATATCCTAGGAATTATCTAATACACATTTGATTTGCCTAACTTTTAGCTAAGGTCTGCAAGTTGGCTAACTTGTACTACTTTTATCAGATTTCCAATTAGCCAGGATTGTTACAAGATTTACACATGCATATCTCCTCTAGATAAGCATTCTTTTTTCTTGCCAGACAGACTCCACAATTACAAGTTTCCTGATTTACTTTGAAGTGTGTGCCATGACCTGACTTTATTTTAGCAGATGGCCCGTCAAAGTGTATTATGCAAAGAATGTTTTTCTTTCTTCTGTTCAGTTGTTCCTGATAGTCAGAGACTACTTGAACAAGAAGAGCCTGCAATTTTATTGGCAAGGTTTTTAAAAAGTGGTTTGCCATTGCCTCTTTCCCAGGGCCCAGAGAAAGGGACTGGCCCAAGATCATCTTGCTGGCTTTGTGCCCAAGTTAGGAATAGAACTCAGAGTCTCCCAGTTTCTAGCCTGATGCTTTAACCATACACCAAACTGGGTCTCACAAATCTAATGGAACAACCCTATATTAATGGTATAATTATTTCATAGATAGTATAATATTGTACAAAAGAAAAGCATCATATTGTCTCACGATTTACAAATAAACTGATCAAATCTGCAACTTTATGCACATTTTCCAGGCCTAGTGAATTCAATTCAATATTTATTTATTTATTTATTTAAAAAAAAAACACCACCAAGCTCAGAAATAAAAACGTAAGTGATATTGGCGGCACCCTGATTTTTTTGTATAATGCTATAAGATCACAAAAGCCTGTGGAATGTTCTTAATAATAAAATGCTCTGCTAACTTTTGAAATTTAGGCTGCATTACAACAGAAAACCAAACAGTCTCCTGATAAAAACAGAGTTGCACTTCTTTCTGCTTGCCATGACTATGTGCCAAAATGGAATTTAAATGATAAAACTACAGCCGTGCTGTTTTGTAATCGAAAGATAAAAAGATTTTCCAGTGAATGCAGAACAACACCCACTCTTTGATTTGCTGCAAAATTATTCCTTCATATAAAAGAGAGGAACATGAGGGGAGGGGGATTATTAACAAAATCAACATTTCTGCTTTTTAATCAGCTATATTGAGTATATTTACTGACTCCAAATGGATAGACTCATTTATTTTCTTTCTCTGATTCACACTATCTTTTAAAACATGAATGTCTCACTGCACTTGAAAACAATACTCTCCTTAAAATCCTTTTGAAGTCAAAAAGCAAAAATTCACCCTCAATCCAAACCATTTTTCCTTCATTGCATTCTAACCAATCTCCAGTCACAAGAGCTTTCAGGAGCTTCTCACCACCAGCTGAGTGTGAAAAATGATTTGGGGCTCAGAATATGTGGCAACAGCAAGAAATCTCCCCAATGGGGAAAAATCAAAATATAGAATAAACACTTTAGAACTTAGAACTTGTGTTCCATTCAAGGCAAAGGACCAGAGAGGGTAAAAGGTCTCTGAAGGTGGCAGATCAGCAAGAGCTGTTTGCTGCTTGCAACAAACCTCTGCTGGTTTGAAGCCAGAGCTGTGTGATTTTGTTTTCCAATTGCAGATGTAGAGAAAAATCTTGGTGTGGTAAGACACTATATCACTACATATTACCCAGGAAGGAGATCATGAAAAAGATTCATAGATGTGTCACAGTTCTACATTGTCTTGCGCTGTGTTGTTGGAGTTTCTAATAAATCCAAAAGACAGATTTGCTCTAAAATTAACTTTACTGGTCAGCATGACTCAATGCACTAATTTTTAATGAATTCCAATTTACTATTGGCCAATGTACAATAAGCATTTCATTGGGGGGGGGGCATGAACACTGCTTTGATGAACCAAATTTAAAAGAGATTCTTGACCGTTTATAAAGGTGGGCTTGATTTATTTGTTTTTGGAAATGAAAAGGAGGGGGGAAATCTATACAAACCCATGAAAAATTTCCCTATTACCTTGTGATCTGCAGCTATTTTTGGCAGTTGATAGATATTTATGACACATTGCCATAGCAACAAAGAACTATCTGAATATCTGTATTATTTGGCAGGAAGAATAATGTTTCTGGCAGCCTTTTGATACAATAATCATTGCTTAAAGTTGTAGATAATGTATTAGGAAGACAGCCTGCGCCTACCTGCATATTTCTGTGCATAAACAAAGCATTTGTTTTGGGGATGGGGATAATCACACAATCTTACCTGTGATGGTTTTCAATACACAGCAGTGAGGCCACTAGATGGTGCATTTATCGTTGCTAAAATTAATAACAAGCAAGCCTATTTTTCACAAACACTGTTTTAAGTACAGTTCTCCTCCCCCCCCCCCAAAAAAAAAAGGAAAGGAGGAGGAAGAGGAAAATCATACATATTCCTTCAAGGATTTCTGTACTTCTCGAAAGAGGCTGTTTCCCTTCTTGTGTAGTAGAATATCCTATTTCTTTCTAAGTACAGAGTAAGAAAAAAAGAGGACAACTTCATTTTTTGTTCATGTTTTGCAGGGCTGCTTTTAAAATCGTATGGATTTCTATACCTGTCATTCTTTACACATATTAAAAAGCCCCTGATAGGAACCAGATCTCATTTCTATGGCAAAAGATTAATACTGTGTAAGTATGACAAAGAGAAAATAAAAGACAATGAAGTCAGATCAGAACATGGAAGCATTCGAAGGTATATTTATAGATGTAGAGACTATATTTTCATATGATCATTGCCTTAGAAAAAAAAAAGAATACCAAACATAAGGCTGGGCTGGACCAATTTAAATGTGCTCAGATTATGGTCTTGAATCAGAGGTGGTATTCAACAGGTTCTGACTAGTTCTGGAGAACCGGTAGTAGAAATTTTGAGTCGTACGGAGAACCGGCAAATACCACCTCTGACTGGCCCTGCCCTCATCTATTCTCTACCTTTCGAGTCCCAGCTGATCGGCTGGGTCTTCTTTTGTTGCCCTACACAGGAGAATGGAGCTGGAAAATAGGTTAGTGGGGTGGGGAGGGAATGGAAACTTTACAGTATCCTTCCCCTGCCATGCTCATCAAGCCAAACCCACCAAGCCACACCATGCCCACCAAGCCATGCCCAAGAACCGGTAGTAATTTTTTTAAAATCCCACCACTGCCTTGAATGCATATAAACTGTGCAACCACAACATGTCTGCAGGAGCATCTTTCCAATAGGAATAAACAGATCTGGTTTTCAGTAGACAACCAAACCAGAACGGCTTTCAAGAAACTTGCTTGTGACAAGGTAATGCAGGCATGCTCCATCATTTCAAGCCTGCTCAAATGTGCAGCTGTTTTAAAAGAAGCTGGAAATAATTCTGGCATATGATGCCAATGTCAATTAAAAGCAGAATTGGAGGAAAGTATCAAAGAAGCATGTCTTTAACTTGGTCCTCTTTGGTGACGAATGGATCAGGGAGACGGGTATGCCGAGTTCACTGCCATGTAGATTTAAAAACAGATCTCTTATCGATTATACACTTATGTGTCTAAGAGCAGAAGCGTTTAAAGGAGAAAAATGAGTCCAATTCTGGCAAAAATCCAGTCGAAAGATTGAATAGACATTTTCAGAAACAGCAGATTATGTAAGTGTCAAGAGCATGAAAGCTTATAAATAGTAGTTCAGTAGTTCAATAATAGTTAAGGAAGAGAGAAGAGAAGTCCTAACATTCCTGGTCCAGAAATAAATTTCTGTTATGAATAGGAAGAAAAAAAGGAGTAGTAGTACTGTAATAGGACTTGTAATAGTAGCAGTAGTGTACAAGTAGCCCTCAACTTACGATCACAATTGAGCCCAAAATTTCCATTGCTAAGTGAGACAGTTGTTAAGTGAATCACTGCAGTTCTTAAATTAGTAACACAGTTATTAAGTGAATCTGGTTTCCCTATTGACATTGCTAGTCAGAAGGACACAAAAGGGGATCACATGACTCCAGGACACTGCAACATCATAAAAAGGAGCCAGTTGCCAAACATCCAAATTTGGATAATTTGGATCACCATGGGAATACTGCAACAGTCGAAAGTGTGAAAAATGGTCATGTCACTTTGTTCAGTGAAATTATAACACTGAATGGTCTTTAAATTAATAGTTGTAAATTAACGTTGACTTGTATATATGCAGGTGTGTGTGTGTGTATGTATGTGTATGTATATATAATGATGTGGGAAAATACCCGAACAAAGCTGAATACCACATATATATTTGTTTTCGTAGATTTTCACGGGTACAGGTATGTAGGTCTAGGTGTGTTCGGTTCTTTTCCCGTGTAAGATTAAGAGTATCTTGGTGATGTTTTGGCGAGGTCCCACTTGCCATCCTCAGGCTGGTGCTTTCAGAACACGCTGCTTGCACTGGCATGAAGCCNACTTGCCATCCTCAGGCTGGTGCTTTCAGAACACACTGCTTGCACTGGCATGAAGCCAAAAGCACCAGCCTGAGGATGGCGAGTGGGACCTCGCCGAAACATTGCTAAGATACTCTTAATCTTACATGGGAAAAGACCCGAACACACCTAGACCATATATATATATCTTTGTTTTTTTTTAAAGTTTTCTTGGGTACTTACATGTATGCTGTTCAGCTTTGTTCAGGTATTTTTCCACGTCATTGTAGTTGTGCTTTTAAAGTTGTAGCAACATTTCAGCAGAATCGCATCTGCCATCATCAGGCTTCTGTATAGTCAGGCTTCTGTATTGAGTTCGTATGTGGGTCAGGCTATCACAGCCGTCAGTTTTAAATTTGAGGCTAGCAAGAAAATCAGCAAGATCCTCCAAAAACAACTTTAAAACAGCATTCTGCACAAACAGAAAAAAATCCACCATTCTAAGAAACCTTAAAGACAAAATTGAGTTAGAAAATCAAGGAGTATACAAAATCCCTTGCACTGCCTGACCCACCACATACATTGGACAAACTAACAGAAGAATAAGTACACGCATTGAAGAACACAAGAACTCAATCAAAAAAAGAAGAACTGACCTCTTCCCTGGTCCAACACCTCAAAGCCACAGGGACATGAAATTGACTTATTAAGAACAAAAAATAACAGAAACTATCGACAACAACTGGAACACTATATCACAAAACACAACAGAATAGTTAGCACAGTAGAAGCACAAAGAATTAAAAAAAATAATGCCACACAGCACGCTGAATAAATGGCGAGGATGATACGTCCCGCCTACAAGAACATTTTGGAACCTGCCTCATTATAATGAAGATAGGCCTAGAACATGAAGAAATGACAAAAGACACATTCACCCATAGTGCCCAGGGCCTTACAATTTAGAGTATTAAAGATTCACATCCCCAGTACAGTAAAGGAGAGACTCTCAGTCTCCATGGCATTATCATCACAAGAATAGAAATTAAGACCACACGACCACGGACCAGAACGCCGTACCGCAGCTGCACCACTACCCGCTTCAACCCCTCTGACCCATACAAGAAGTGAACTGACACCCACCATGAAGATGTGGCATGACCACAAACGTGAAGCCAAAACAACAGGATCACAGCTCACCATCTCAAATCCCGAGCAACTAAGATATAACCTGAGCACAACCAAGGACCCAACTGAACAGAACACGCCCCAGCCAACCAGAACACAGCCAACCCCCTACCAATCAGAATAGCCAAACCAACCAATGAGAACACACCCCAGCCAATCAGAACACAGCCAAGCCCCACCCAATCAAGTCACCCACTCACAACCCCTAGCAGTTATGATATATGTAATATTTGTATATTGTATATGTGTTATATGTATTGTATGTATATGTATGTATGTATATATATATTATATATATATATATATATACACATACTTACATACTACATACATACATACATACATACATACATACATACATACATACATATATATATATTATATATATATATATATATATTATATATATATATATTATGTTTCTGAGGTTTTCGGCGAGTATTTGTATGTGGATCTCTGGTTTATTCGGTTTTCTCCCGCGTAGAATTGGAAGTATCTAGGGCACCGTTTCGATGAAGTCTCATTCATCATCTTCAGGCTTGTTTCTTCAGCTACCACACACCTTCCACGCAGAAAAAAGACTCACCACCACACAGAAGAGGAACACGACCACGAACCAGAAGCCATACTGCAGCTGCACCACTACCACTTCAAACCCTCTGACCCATAACAAGAAGCAAACTGACACCCACCATGAAGATGTGGCACGACCACGACGAACGAAGCAAACAACAAGATACAGTCACCAGCTCAAATCCCCTAGCAACTAAGACTAACCTGAGCACAGCCAGGCCCCCACCTAAGCAGAAACACCCCAGCCAATCAGAACACAGCAACCCCCAATCAGAACACAGCCAAACCCCACCAATCAAGTCACACCCACTAGCAGTTAAAAGGAAGAGCAGCTGCAAGCTCACATGACTCTGAGAAGCACAGAGCTGAGAAACAAGCCTGAAGATGATGAATGAGACTTCATCGAAACATTGCCTAGATACTTCCAATTCTACGCGGAGAAAACCCGAATAACCAGAGATCCATATATTATATATATATATATATATTATATATATATATATATATATATATATATATATATATATATATATATATATATATATATATATATATATATATTATATATATATATATATATATATATAAGCTCTTGCGGGTACTTACATTTGTGCTGTTACTTCCTTGGGTATTATCCCACTCATTGTAGTTCTGTTAAAGTTGTAGCTCATTGTAGTTCTGTTAAAGTTGTAGCACGTTTCAGCAGAATCTCATCTGCCATCATCGGCTTCTGTATGGAAGTGTGTATCACAGTTCTCTGTTTCAAATTTGAGGCTGGTCTATTCTGATTGGCTATTAACCTGGGTCTGTGTTCATTGGACTTGGATTTTGATTGACTGGTGTTTCTGGTTTTTCTGTCTGTTTTGTGGCTTTGATTGGCTGGCAGCACTCTGTTCTTTTGTTGGAGGCTTTCAATGCAAACTTGGCTTCGTGTGAAAGGACGGCTGCTATTCATCAGCAAGCTGGGTTTTCACCTCGGTGCCTGGTGGGGGGGTGTTTGAGTTGGAGGCATCAGAGGGAGTCTGTCTTGTGCTCAGGTGTTTGTCTGTTTTGTGGTGTGGGATCTTTCTATTTGAGAGTGCAGGCTTCCAAATGATTGACAGTCTGACCTCTACTACTCACATACAAACCTATAAACACAGACCCAACCACATATCTGGAAAAATTAACCAAGAAGAAAATTATAACCAGCCACTAAGCAAAGAAATCAACAGACGATCATCCCAAGAGAAAAATCTTCTAGATGCCACAAATTTTAACGGCCTCCCAAAAATACACAAAGAAGGCATACCTCTCAGACCCATAGTCAGCTCCATAGGAGCACCATTAAAACCTACCGCTAAATACTTAGCAAAACAACTACGCCGCCATGCTGAAACGCGCAGCTTCATATGTACAAAACTTCAACCACTTCTTAGAAATAATCAAAGATCTACATGTAAGAACAAGAAGATATGCTTGTAAGTTTCGACGTGGTTTCACTATTCACTCAAGTCCCCATAAAAGAAACTCTTGGAATCATCAAAAATAAATACCAACCAGCTAAAGACCTCATGGAACTAACAGAACACTGCTAACCAACACATATTTCATATACAAAGGACAAGATACAAGCAAATTGAAGGAGCCCCATGGGATCAACACTGTCACCCGTCATTGCAAACCTGTTCATGGAAGAGTTCGAATCCAGAGCCCTGGCTAATGCACCCCACACCCAAACTATGGCTAAGAATACTCGATGACACATTTGTGATTTGGCCCCAAGGAAGAAAACCTGAACAATTTCCTAACACACCTAAACAACACACACCCCAAAATCAAGTTCACCATGGAAACGGAAATAAACAAACTACCATTCCTAGATGTACTAATCTACAAAAGAACAGATGGCACACTGGGACACACATTCATATCCAAAAGAAACACACACCAACCGCTACTCAACGCCCAATCCCACCACCACCCAGCACAGATAAATTCCGTGGCGAAAACACTAATTACCAGAACCAAACGCCTGGCAGATAAGACACATATAAAGACTGAACTATGCACCCTGACTGAAGTATTGACAGCCATTGGCTTCACAAAAAACAAAATCACCCACTTGATCCACAAAAACACACCAAGACATAAGAGACCTAGAAGACCAACAGACCTATGGAACAGCTGTCTTGCCTTACATAAGAGTACTACAGATAAAATTAGTAAGATACTACACAGGCATCACATCAAGACTGCCTTCAAAAAGACAAAAAAATAGCAGCCATCCTGAGGAACCCCAAAGACAAAATTGACCTGGAAAACCAGGCATATACGAAATTCCCTGTACATCATGCCCGGCCACATACATTGGGAAGACCAATAGAAGAATAAGTACCCGCCTAGATGACACAAAAATGCAGTTAAAAAGCTGGAACACACCTCTCACTAGTCCAACACTGAAAACCAAGGTCACAACATCAACTTCAATGGCACTAAAACCCTAGCCACTATAGAAAACCCCAGCCACAGAATCATCAGAGAAGCCATAGAGATTGAAAAAATACCTGCCAGCATGAATAGAAGAGATGATTCCACCAGACTGTCAATCATGTTGGAGCCTGCACTCTCAAATAGAAAGATCGCCCACACCACAAAACAGACAAACACCTGAGCACAGACAGACTCCCTCTGATGCTCCAACTCAAACACCCCCCACCAGGCACCCAGGTGAAACCCAGCTTGCTGATGAATAGCAGCCGTCCTTTCACACGAAGCCAAGCTGCATTGAAAGCCTCCAACACAAGAACAGAGTGCTGCCACCAATCAAAGCCACAAAACAGGCAGAAGAAACCAGAAACACCAATCAATTCAAACTCCAAGTCCAATGAACACAGACCCAGGTTAATAGCCAATCAGAATAGACAGCCTCAAATTTGAAACAGAGGAACTGTGAGACACACTTCCATACAGAAGCCTGATGATGGCAGATGAGATTCTGCTGAAACGTTGCTACAACTTTAACAGAACTACAATGACGGGTGGGATAATACCCGAAGGAAGCTAAACAGCACAAATGTAAGTACCCGCGAGAGCTTAAAAAAAAATTATATATATATATATGTATGTGTGTGTGTGTGTGTGTGTGTGTGCTGTTCAGCTCCCTTCCATGTAAGTTACTTACTTACTTCCATGTAATATATGTATATATATATTCTGAGGTTATTTGTATGTGGATTTTTGGTTATTTGGGTTTTCTCCTGTGTAAAATTGGAAGTATTTTGGTGACGTTTATATATATATTTATATTCTTAAGTTTTCACGGGTACTTACATGTATGGTATTCAGCTTTGTTTGGGTATTTTCCTACATCATTATAGTTGTGCTTTTAAAGTTGTAGCAACGTTTTGGCAGAATCTCATCTCAATGCCATCATCAGGCTTCTGTATTGTGTTGCTACAACTTTAAAAGCAGAACTATAATGATGTGGGAAAATATCCGAACAAAGATGAATACCATACATATATCTATATACTCGTAGATTTTCACAGGTGCAGGTATGCAGATTTTGGCATGTTCGGGTCTTTTCCCATGTAAGATTGAGAGTACCGTGGTGAAATTTCGATGAGGTCCTACTCGCCATCCTCAGGCTGGTGCTTTTGGCTTTGTGCTCGTGCGAGCAAAGCATGATCGGAGCTCCCGTCTCTCTTTAAATACTGGTGGGGAGGTGTGGTGTGCTGGCTCTGTTGTAAGCAGTTTGGTTGGCTGTGTTGTTTTTTCTTGATTGGTTGTTGGAGTTGATGTTTGCAGATTGGTTGGTTTTTTTGTAAGAACCTGTGTGGCTGAGGTACTGGCTGTGTGTCTATCAGCCTCCTGTGTTGTAACAACCTGGATCATGGGCTGTGTGATGTCCTTTTGAGTTCTATTGGTGTGATATCCTGGGTCTTGTGCTGGAATCTCCTGGGTCGTTGGCTGTGTTGCAACATCCTGAGGTTTTGTGGTATAACTTCCTGAGTTCTGTGATGTGATATCCTGAGCGGGTGGTTGTGATGTGACATTCTGGGTTTTGGTTTGGCTCTGAGTTTGAGGCCTGAATATGTGTTCATGGCATGTGTCCATTTGCTTGGTTTGGGGATTGGGGTGTGTGGCAGCTGATGATGCAGCCGTGGTCTGGTTTCTGGACGGTGGTTGTCTTTTGTCTTTGAGATAGGTTTGGGTTTGAGTCTGGTGAGGGAGAATGGTGGTGGTGTTATGTGTTGTTTTGGGTCGGCTGTCAGTTTTCATGGCTGGGACTCATTTGTTGATAAGGGTTAGTTTCCAAATGTCTGGTAGGCAGGAGGCATCATCCCGTTTATTCATGTTATGGGGTTGTTTCTCTATTTTGATGGCTTCCCTGATTATTCTCTTGTTGAAGTGTTCAGTATTGGAGATTAATTTGGTTCCCTCAAAATTAATTTCATGTCTTTTGGCTTTAATGCTGGAAAAGGCAGGAAGTATTTTCTTCTTTTCTGACTGCGTTCTTGTGTTCTGTGATGTGTGCATGTTTAATTTTTTATGGCCATCCCCTCCTCCAAGGTTCAGGTTTCTATATCTATTTTTTTAAAATATGCTCATACAAGACACAACATCCCCAGCAGCAATTATTATTACTAGCATAATTAAAACTACCCTATTCACTCTTAAGCCCCAGGTGTGCCAGGTGTTTGTTATTTTGATAGGTGGTTAACCGAAATTGAGACTCTGACTATTAGTAACCATGCTTTGTTTTTCCAAAATTAAATCAAGCAGCAATGTCTATTCCCACTAATTTTTTTTGGGAAAAAACAGCTGTTTCATATTTAATTTAATTTAAGAAAATGAGACCCTTTTCTGAGGCAAAATTGTTGGAATCAATGGTTGAATAATATTTATTTCTGATGTTTTGGCTCAGGGGCTAATTGGAAAAAAGTTTCTATCTTCAGTAAGTAGATGGCATTCTATAACAACCAAACAGAATTTAGTCTATCAGGTTATTTGAAGAGAGAGAGAGAGAGAGAGAGAGAGAGAGAGAGAGAGAGAGAGAGAGAGAGAGAGAGATATTAAACTGGAAAAGTTTATGTTCATTTCAATATGGGAACAGAGTCTCAGGTATTCTAATTGGAACTATTGGTCCAGCAGCATCTGTAACAACCATAAATAATGGCAAATGATGACAAGTGCACAATATTCTCATACAAATGGTGCAATTATGCACTTGCATCATGTCTTCCCAGGTATATAATGGTGATGTCATGATGCACATTTCATGATTTGTCCATTCCCTTTACCACTTATCTCACAGACATCCATGTATATTGGCATGTAAGTTTTAAATTTTAGCAAGTTTTGTCTGATTGTGATCCTAACATTGGGCCATCCATGTTCGATACTTGTGGTAATTGTTGGAATAGAATGATAAGTACTCAGTCAACATTCCAATTTATGTTCCCCCCCCCCC
>BHFT01055593.1:10556-54885 GCA_004320025.1 Laticauda laticaudata | reverse complement strand
ATATATATATTATATATATATATGTATATATATATATATAATTGCAAACCAGTCCTAAGAAGAGAGAGAAAGTATTGATGAAAGAAATTGCACTTGGCAGCCAGAGTAATAGAGATGAAGTGCCTACTACCAAATCGAAACATGAAAAAAACCAAGCATATACAATAAAGCCATGGTCACCACTTTTAACCCTGCTTCCCAAATCCAATGAATAGTAGTATGATTCATTGTTAAGATCAATAACAAGTGCAAAGGCAGCTGATCATTGGTGAAGATCCCAAGAGTATAAGCAGAACAACAATCTGGGAGCCCTGTTAGAAATAAATGGGAAGAGTTAAAAAAAATGGGGAAGATACGCAGTGGAAAAACAACATGCTCTGTCTTGTTCATATAGAAGATGAAAGACTGTTACACTGAGGCATTCTATCATGGGTGGCCATGAATTTTCATCAAGACTAACAGACATAAATATTGGCTGAACAGTGACACTGAAAACCTTGATCAATTCTGGAATGATTTTTTTACTAACAGCACAGATGTCAAAAGAAAGATAAGAATATAGCTTGGAATTAATATCATATAATCCATTGCATCTTGATGTAAACTGGTGGTTGACTGATCCATGGCACACTGAAAAATCACATGCTATACTGGGCATTATTTTTATGTCTATCCCATGCAAAACCAGGGCAGAAATACACATAGTCTAGTCCATGCATTTGCCAGGAATCAACACTGACACAAAGGCATAAAAATAATAGCCTTTCAGTCTTCAAAGAGAGACTTCAAAGAGACACTGGTCAAAGAGGGTTAAAAACAATTCTTGAACATTATTTTCATATGTGTCCTCTGTCTCTTACCATTTTTTCTCCATTAACCTTTTACCCATTAATTTCAAATCGCTCAGGGGGAAAATTCTTACAAACATAGCACTTTATGCAAAGTATTCACCATTTTCAAAGCATTAACTGCAAAGCACGAAGCACTTAGCAACATTTAATCTATTCTTTCCAAGGCGCAGAGTACTAAACTTCTATCTGACTTTGAAAAATCTGATTATTCAGAGATTTTTTTCTACTTTTGAAGCACCTGGTATAAGAACAAAGCAGATCACACTGAAATGCAACTTTCTAAAGCAAGCAGGAAGCTTTTAAAAACTTTACCCGGAATGTGTGCTTTAATCCCTATTTTTTAGTTCTTTTTAAAAATATCTGTTTCACTCTGGGTAACAGCATCTCCTTTATCTTTCCCAAAAGCTGCAAGTCTTTTAAGATGAATGATTCCAAACCAATGAAACCGATTAATTTTGTTAACAAATCCTTATAATCATGAATCAGTAGCCTCCCAGCTAAGATTCAGAAATACTTTATCCCTCCTGATGATTGCTAGAGGAGATGATTTACAGTTACCAACATTATGCTACATAAAACATACCTGCACTATTTGTCTTTTCCCCTCTCTTTTGTGCAGGGGGCGACTGGAATCAGTCGCCTGGCTTCTTTAACTGTAATCTTTCACTCTCCGTTTTAAACACATCTTACCTGGGGACGTAAATTCCTGTGGGTGTAGTAATAATGATACAAGGAGTGATTCAAGGACCTTTTCAGACAGACACACCCAGCTACTGTAAAATTCATTATAGAACCTAGACAATAAACTTGTGTTAGCTCACTGCAATGTGAAAGAAGAGATCTTTGCTATTATACATTCAAGAATACACATTTCAATCACTTTGCAAACACTGTAAGAGCAGTTTTGATATTGTTTCACTGCACATAGCCAAAACAAATTTTTTCACTGAGTGAAATGGTTAAGCAAAAGAAGCAGAAAAAAAATGGAAAAACAGAATGTAATCTTTTCATAGAGGAATATACTCAAGGAAAGCAATTCATAACCTAGACACCTTACACCTCTCAGATTATGTGTGTGTGTGTGTGTGTGTAGTCCACATACAGAGAGAGAGAGAGAGAGAGAGAGAGTAAATTTGTATATTAGTAGAATTCCAGTTTATATAACCAATGTTATACAATTTTAAACTACACATATGATCAAATAAAATGGGGGAAAGATAACATGCAGCCATTACACTGCTACTTTACATAAATCCTTTAGGATAGGAACTAGATACAACTATAGATATACCAATAGTGAAGTTTGCATATCTATGGCTTTTACAGATATCATTACTGATAAGAAAAATTACTGGAAAGATGAGCACGCTATTTCCAGAAAATAAAAATAACAAGCTTTAATCAAATTGATATCTTCCAGCTGAACTTGAACTGACTTCCACATTCATTAACCACCATGGACCTTTTTGGGAATTGTCCAAACAGCAATCAAAGTAGAAATCAAATATTTTTAAGAGCATTGACTTGTCTATTACAAACAGCATCAGCAATGGGCACTAGCTTCAAAATGGTGGGTCCAAAGGGATGGGAATGTAGTTTGGATTCTCAGAAGTGAGGCACAGATGGCAATGCCATGAGCCCCTTTTTGCTTGTCTTGAACCTCCTACTATGCTACTTGAACCTCCTACTATCCTGCTGACTACAAGAACTATAATGAGAATCCAGATTGTTGGGGACAATATGCTGACTCTGTTAAAGCTCTTAGGGAGGGCTGTAAAGCACTGTGAAGTGGGATATAAGTCTAAGTGCTATTGCTGTAACAATTGAATCCACACTATACGCTAAGAGTCCTAAAATGATTTGTTTGATTTTGATTTATTAAGTTGTATGAATCCTTGGTTAAACAAATGATGGGTTAACACAGGTGAACCAGCTACCCATTTGTTAAGATTTTAATTCTTAAAATCTTAAAAACAAGATATATATCTTATATATTTGAAAAAAAATAAAAGAAAAAAACACAAAATCAGTTTGTGTCCCTAGGCGTATAAAACCTGAAAGATGATCTGGGGATTTTCTCCATTCTTGGGTGTGTCAAGAATGTTTGATAAATGGGTAAAGATCCTGGGTGTGCCTGCTTTTGTACTGCTTGCTCAGACTCCAATTACTCATGCTTTGATGCCAACTTTTTCTGTGGAATCTTGACTCAACAAATCACCTTGCAGACAACAGCTCTCAGCATGCCAACAGAACATTTACAAAGCTAGAAAAAGACAAAATAACATCCAAAAAGACCCACATTATATTAAAAAAATAATTCCACAAAGGAATAAATCCAAATAGTATAATCAAATATCAGTAGCAAATAGATATTATTTTCCTTTTTCTAAATTGTCATACAATATACAGAACTATAGGAAGGAAAGAGCAACTAGACAGAACAATTAAATATAGAAGTATACCTGTGACTGATCACTGAACAGCTTTCATTCAGTCTACCATCTCATGCATCTATATGAATCAGCTATAATCCAGTCTATCACTACTTTAAGCCCACTTGAGCTAAAGTGTTATAATGTCCAGCTAGCAAATAAGAAAGGGTGAGAATTGTAATACTACAATCCACCTTAAGAACACTGAGGTTCAGGGCTACATGCAACAAGGCCTTAAATTGCCATCAAATGGTTATTTTTAATGTATTAGAAGAGGAAGATTATTAATTGTATGAATACCTATAATATCAACTATACATAGTTATTTTAATTTATAACAGAACATAATAGAATAACACGGTTGGAATGGACATTGGAAGTCTTCTAATCCAACACCCTGCACCACAATTTCAGAAGTTCTAGATGGCTTATTTCCTTGATTAATTTCCATCTGTTACCTCTTGTCTTGTCTTCTGATGCTTAGGAAAATAGATTGAATGTCCCCCCTCTTCTTTGTGACAGCCCTTCAAATATTGGAACACTGCTATCAGCCCCTAGTCCTTCTTTTCACTAGACTAGATATACCCAATTTCTTCAACCATTCTTCATATGTTTTAATCTTAAGCCCCCTAATCATCATTGTTGATCTTCTCTGCACTTTTTCCAGAGTCTCAAAATCTTTTTAAAATTGTGGCAGCAAAAACTGGATATGGCATTCCAAGTGGGGTCTTACCAAGGCATTATAAAGTGGTACTAACAGTTCACATGATCTTGATTCTATTCCTCTGTTAATTAAGCTTAGGATTGTATTAGCTTTTTTTGTGGCAGCTGCATACTACTGGCTCATATTTAAATGATTGTCCACTAGGACTACAAGACCTATTTTGCAGTTACTCCTATTGAGATAGGTTCCAGCTATTTATATCTGTGAATTTGGTTTTTCTTGCCTAAGTGTAAAACCTTACTTTTCTCACCATTGAATTTTTTTTTTTTGTTAGATAGGATCCAGTAGTCAACTCTGTTGAGATCCATTTGGATCTTGAGCCTATCTTCTGAGTGTTTGTTATTCCTGCCAATTTGGTGTCATCTGCAAATTTAATGAGTTCCTCTTCCATACCTCATCTAAATTGTTTATGAATATATTAAAGAGTACTGGGCCTAAAAGAAGAACCTTTGGGTACCCCACTGCTTACTTCCCTCCATGTAGATGTAGTTCCATTAAGGATTACACATTAAGTGTGGGTTTTCTTTTTCAAAACTAGAATTCTTTATTGGCCAAGTATGATTGGACACACAAGGAATTTGTCCTCAGTGCATAAGTTCTCAATGTATATAAAAATACATTAATCAAGAATCATAAGATATAACACTTTTGATAGTCATAAGATACTAAATAAGCAATCAAAATCATACTAGGAAATTAAATAAAACAATATAATTCTAAAGATATCAGCAGCAAGGTTATAGTCATAAGAAGAAAGCGATAGGCAACAAGAAGGATGTGAAAAAGGATAGTAATATAATCTTAGTGCCATTTTTTTCAGTCTATAAAATGCTCCAGACCATAAGGCTAACATTAGCTTTAGAGGAAAACAAGAAAAAAAATCTGCCTCTGCCTTCCAGCATCCATCCATCAGTTTTCAGATGGCTAGCATCCTTGCAGCAAACAACAGCCTGGTTAACTTCAGCACATTATCACAGCCCCAGCACATGACTTGGCAGGGCTCTGCTCCATTGCTCCCACCATCGGTCAGCTGAGCAACAGCTGGATCCCGGTCTCCTGAAGCCCCACTGATCAGTGAGCTGGCTGACTGGAAATGCTGCCATTGTTGCCTTCTCTGTGTCTGCTGCCTCCACTGGGGAACGCTGGAGTCTTACATGCTGAGCAGCTGATTGGCAATTGGACCAGCCTCTCAGAATACTGCCAATCAGCTGTTCTAGGCAGCAGGGATTGCTGCTGCCATCCGCCACCTATTACTGTCACTGCCTATTGCCATCTATCATCACCACCCGATTGCCACCACTGCCATTTAGTAGGCATGAGCAGCAGCAAGTGGCAATGGTGGCAATAGGCGGAGGTGGTGAATAGTAGTGATGATCCCCACCACCTAGAATAATTGATCAGCATTATTTTGGGAGGCTGATCCAACCACCAATCAGCTGCTTGGCAGTGAAGGCTCCAGCATTCCCTGGTGGCAGCGGCAGTGACAGGCAAAAATGATGAACATTGCCCCAACCCCACTTCCCCCTGCCACAATATTAGCTCCATAAGGCACACAAACATTTCCACCCACTTTGGGAAGGAGGAGTACATCTTATAGAGCAAAAATATGGTAAATAGTTTGACAGTATTGTGGGATTTTAGTTGTTTAGCAGAGTGATGGCATGCAGGGGAAAACTATCCTTGTTGTTCTAGTGTGCAATGCTCTAAAACGTCATTTTGAGGAAAGGAGTTGAAACAGTTTATGACCAGGATGTGAGGGGTCTGTAAATATTTTCACAGCCCTCTTTTTGACTTGTGCAGTATACAGTTCCTTAATTGAAGGCAGCTGGGGTAGTAATTGTTTTTTCTGCAGTCCTAATTATCCTCTGAAGTCTGTGTCTGTCCTGTTGCATTACAGAACCAAACCATACAGTTATAGAGGTGCAGATAACAGACTCAATAATTCCTCTGTAGAACAGGATCAGCAGCTCCTTGGGCAGTTTGAGCTTTCTGAGGGTGCAAAAAGAACATTGTTTGTTGTTCTTTTTATAACATTTTTGATGTTCAGTGTTCACCTTAAGTCTTGAGATATGACAAAACCTAGAAACTTAAAGGTCTCCACTGTTGATACTGCGTTATCTAGTATTGTAAGAGGTGGGTATAGTAGGGTTTCTCCTAAAATTTACCATCATTTCTACTGTTTTGAGTTCTGGTCACATCACAAGGCAAGTTGTTCAACCTGCCATCTGCATGCAGATTCATTGTTGTCTCAAATAAGACCAATCACTATTGTATCACCTACAAACTTCAGTACTTTAACAGATGAATCTTTTGAGATGCAGTCATTGGTATATAGAGAGAGGTGGACAGAACACACAGCCCTCGGGGGGCCCTGTGCTAATTGTACAGGTATCTGATGTGATTTTGCCTAGCTTCACCTGCTGCTTCCTGTCTGTTAGGAAATGTGGTTTGTCATCCAATTACAAATCCATATAATGGTGATGCTGTCTATCACATATTTTTCCAACTTATTAAAAAGTAGATTATGATCTATTTTGTCAGACGCCTTATTGAAATCCAAGTATACTATATCCACAGCATTTTGCTGGTCCACTAATTTAGTCACCTTGTCAAAGAATGAAGTGAGTTTCAAAGTTCCAAAGTTCAAAAAAAAATCACATATAAGTTTATTTGAAACATACTGAAAAACATTTAATGGCAATCAATTCTTTATATAGTAACTTTCCTTAAAAATCTGCTTGCGTCTGATGTCAGAACACAACAAAAAGCCATTGCCACGTCACAGTGCATATTTCATCATTTGTGAATTATCAGTTTGTATTTGGTACTTATGTTCTAAAGCTATTTTTGCTCTTAAACTAGCCCCAATCTTGCAAATCCCAGGACAAAAATTACAAGATAAATTCTGGTCTACTCATTTTGTCACACTACCCATTTTAGGAACCTTAGTACTTCTGGCATGCATATCATTCTTGCTCTTATATCTTATCTTTGTTGAAAAATATAATCCTCTTTACCAGACAGCTGACCTCAGTCTGGCCTATTGCAGGTCAGCTGACCAAGGTGTAGAAATATGAGTCTACTCATGAGGTTTATTACTGGATTGCTTAAGTCAGACCAGTACGGAGGAGCATTCTGAGCTCATCACTATGATGGGATTTTTTTTTAAGTTAGCAAACAGAACTGTTTCCTGTTTGGAATTATTGACTAATATTCAGTTTGACAGCTGCATGTAGCTATTTGAATTCAAGCATCTTCTGCCTAGAAAGCATTTATTTTAATGGGAAAAAAGTCCAAATGTTACAATGATCGAAGGCTGGAGAATAGAAAGGAAATATAGCTCTGAGAAGAATGCATGAAAAGATATTTTCAGTTTCTTTCATAATGCAAAACAGAGTTCAAGGGCTGCAAAGCAACTATATGTTCCAGTCCATTATTATGATTATGTTGTGCCTTCACAGTCCATTATTATGATTATGTTGTGCCTTATGTTAGTGCTGATTTCTGGAGATTCCCTACACAGTTGCCTGCAATTTTCTTTGCAAGGTTTTGAAGAAGTGTTTGTCACTGGCAACTTCCTAAGGCTGAGAGAGAATTAGTGGCCCAAAGTCACCCAGTTGGCTTTGTGCTACACTGGAATTAAAATTCACAGCCTCACCTTAGTCACTAACACTAGTTCTCTGTTTCAGTCTATAAGATTTTTTTAAATGTAGACAATGACTTTAAACAGTACAATGTCTACATTATAGGTAATTTACTTAGGCCAACTGAACTGCAAGGGGTAAGCACTAACTCCGCCTGTAGTAGATGATAGGTTATGTCCCCAATGAGAGGAATACCTTCCAAGCATTTACAATTGTGAGATATGATCCTAGATTTCTCATGAAAGAAAAATGGAGAGGGAAATATATCTCTCCTTCACCCCAACCCAAAATTTGCAGATATACCTAGATTTTTTTTTAACATTAGAAAATTGAAAATTCTAGATCAGATCTTTTTCCATACAATTTGCCTTTTGGGGCTCAGAAGTGGTAAATGCTGACTGACACAGCCAGGTAAAGTTATAATAACTGATTGTTTGGTGTAGATGACACCAATAGATCAAAACTCAGTCAAGACTTATACGTTCTCTACTCAAACAAATAGCAGGATCAAACACTGTCTTGCATAAAGCTACATCTTCTTTATTCTGCTATTTTCTAGTTTGCCAGTGCAGACATTGGTAAAGTTCCACATCCAGGAATTCCACAATTTGACGTATCAGTTCAGAGACTCACATCATGACCTTGTTTTATCTCTTCTTCCTTGCCAGAAAAAATAATAGAGGACTTCTTATGAGTCCTACAACTCCAAAAAGCGGAGAATCCTGATATAAAAGGAGCATTATGTGAGTTGGATGAAGTCTGATATTACTTTTTTTTGTATCTCGTTGATCTTTTGACTGCACACTTTTTTGCTGCATTGCATAAGATGTTGATGCCCTCTTCCAAAAATAAAAGGCAAAGTATTAATGCAAGAAAGCAATACCAGGCTTAAGACAATTAAGGAACTGTTCTTCCTAATCCTTGAAGCACCTCTCCTAAATCTGCTGAGAGCAATACAGTGGTTTCCATCTTTCTTGTTTCATATATTTTGAGAACTGAACTCTGCTGTACTTCAACAGACAGATTGTACAGTTAAACTTTATTAACCTCTGCTTACACTACTGCTGTGAACTATAAAGGGAACAATGGAAATGCAAAAGCAGCCAACATTCACCTTCTTGAATCTGGTGCCTTTCAGATGTGATGAACTACAATTGCTATCACTCATAGTTAGAGATGGTTGATGAAGCTGTAATCCAAAAATACCTGCAAATGCATCAGCTTGAGGAAGATTGATATACAACTGACTCTCTCACCTGCTGTCTTCTGCTCAAATGTTACCTGTAAGAGAATGGGGGGGGAGGAATTCACTGATACTTCATCACAAAATGAAGTATCTTCTAATTTGGGGAACAAATACTTAGATCAAATATTGAATTCTATCTAAATATATTTTTTGATATTTACAGTTCTGTCCTATGCTAAGCTTATGTGTTTTTAAAACTACTCAATTGCAGTATGTTTTGATTTCTGTCCTTCCAGTACTTTCTCTTTAGCCACTTCTAGATTCATTGTCAACCCACATAGGGAATGGGAAAGGTTCATGTGCAGCAACCTCCATATATTGATAAAGTTTGGAAGTGGTCTCCATCATTCTTACCCACATTTCTTCTTAGCTAAAGGTATGAAGCATAGAAGAAAAGGGGGGAAATTAAGGGAAACCACGTTTTCCCACATTCTCCATCCCTGACTTCTTTTTAAGGTTTTAGATTTCCAGGAACTTTTGAAGAATGAATGTGGTAATTGGGATCAGGGAGGAGATGGGGGAGAAGAAATTAATACCCTTCCTTCTACAATGTTTCCCATTATTTTTCCAGTCTTTTGTTTGTCTATCCAAGACAACTTCAAAAGGTCACATGCAGTGGTAATGCCTAACATCAAGAGGATGGCATAATTTCCCTCTCAGTCAAATCTTCCATTAAATGTCTCAAACAATATTCATTAAAAAATTTCCTTCCCCTACCAGATTCAGATAAATCCAGCACTTGCTATTTAAACTAATTTAAAAAACAAGGAAAGAATAAATAAATCTCCATCACCCAAATGGTAACAAAATAATATGTTGTTGTTGCCATTGTTTCCCTCTAAATTGCACTAACAACTAGCATTTCCTGGATCAGGATTCTGCCGCCTTTATTATGTAATCCCAAATCCATGCCAACAATCATCAGACCATTTACCTCTAAAAACCAAAGTCCGCATGCTGATGGCCTTTGCCCGTACTGAAACCATGTGGAACCAGGCGATGTGGCAATGGTCTTTTCTGTCTTGTCGGTACAAGGGTAAAAATAACACTGTGCAATATTTGGGAAGCATTGCTGTCTGTCTGCATAGCTAATGCAACTTCTTGTAACATTGGGAAGAATAGCATCAATTATTTTTGAAACTCCATTATAGAAGTATTTCGAAATATAACAGCAGAAAATGTTGCAATTGAGGTTTTTCTAAAATCTTAAATACATGCCAACTTCCATTTAAATTAAATTAAAAACAATTTTATTCACACACACATATGGGTCAAACATGTAGATGATACTATTCTTCACTTGAACCTATACATAAATTCAGATTTGCAAGGGAGTCCAATTTCTGTAAGGAGAGTTTATATTAAGGACTTGTTTAAGGACTCTAATTAACATGCATTACATGAGATGAACAATGAAAAAATAGGAAGCAGCAAGGCCAACATGGTAATGATAATGATGATGAATTAGGAGAACAGTTTTTAGGATGATCCATACCTGAGATTTTCTTTAATTGATTTTCTGTTCATTTACATTGCTTGAACTGTACTTGGCTAGAACTTTGAACTGCAAAACTGCCAATATGTAGTACTACAGTATACCTTGATATTAGTGGCATTTTACATCTATCAAGTAAGTAAATAAATATGCTTTGTTAGGAAAATTGCAAATTTTGAGCTATTAACTGTTGTCCTTAAGTATGGCCAAAGAAATCTGAAATAACCAAAAGATTCTTTCCACTCACCTCTCATATTTTCTGGAACGATTTAACAGAGGAGAAGCTCTAAGATAACAGACTGACAGACTGAGGAGGAAAGAAGTGTACTTTCACCATACAGAATTATTTTAAGTGAAACATTATTCTCTTAGAAATCTTAGAAATCATATTGGGATCAGTCAAGATGTTGACATTGCATCTTTCCATGTATAGCATTTGTGTAAACTATTAATCTTCTAGACAGAAAGAAAGTCCAACCCAGATGCTGCAGCTTTCCTTTTTTTTTTCTTGCTCAGATAATTGTTAAATCATCTGACTCCTAGTGGCATTGGTATCGCCATGTAGGATTTTTTGTTTTTTCTTAATGATGTGCAACTGGATTGCCACTACTTTCTCTCAGGATGTTCTTGAATTCGCAGTCTAACCTTCCGGCCTGGACCTCTTCATATGGTCTCCAACTAAGCAGGCCAACCCAGTTTAGCGTTCCAGGTCAGACAAGGTTTGCTAGCCATATTACCAAATGTTTTCACACAGACACACCTTTCACTTTGTTCCCCCACCCTCTGCACACACTAAATCTCAGCAATCATGAAAATATAAGATAGAGCTATGAAAGTCCATAAAAAGAGTTGCTGTGCAATGTGCTGGCGGCTATGCAAAACTTATCTTTTAAAATCAATAAATGAGTGACCACTTTTTCCTACTTGTATTGCTTCAGAAATTGGTTCTTGGTAATTGCACATGCACTGCCACCCCAGAGACCCCATTTGATAAATAGCCATTCAAAGCTTGAAAATATTGCTGTTTCAATCACTTGAAAACAAGTGCTTTCTGTGAACTGCCATGCAATGTGAAGCACCTCTGTCAAAAACTTTGCACAGTCCTCCATGAGATGGAATAGCAGCTTATCCACCCAAATCCTTAAGTAAAGTCCAACATTATACTTTATGCAGGTTTTCATTAGCCCATATATTTGTTGCTATTCTTCCACACTCCAATCCCTGATGTCTACTTTTAATTGCTTGCAGATATATTTCTCATTTTCATTTAAAGGAAAACCATTCCAATATATTTTGGAATGCAAAATTCTGCGCAACATGCTAAAGTATATTTCCTACAGCTAAAAAACAGTGGTCATGCTAAGGACTGGTATATAAGCCCTGGTATTTCCAGTGTAAGCATAGGCCACCAACTGTTTCTTGAAGGCAAAAAATAATATCATCCTTCCTTGCCAGCTGGAAAGGTATGGTACTTTCTACATGTCTTTTCCTGCTATAGTGTTTTCAACCTTGCATTGACCAGGAACCTTTCAACCTTGTATTGACCTGTTTGGGGTGACTATTTTACTTTAACTTCTGTGCTGCCTATCAACTCTGAACTTTTTTTAAAAAAATGTCATTTACAACAAAGGTTCCCTTTTTTAACCAGGTAGCATTGCCAAAGTTCTGTGAGTTTTCCTATCTAGCCCAAGAGGCTAGAAAAATGATAAGATTCTTTTTATCATTAAATATACCAGATGGAAAGGAATCATGTACAAGGGTGAGTCAAAGTAAAAAAAGGTTTTATGCACAAAAACCATGTTATCTTCAAAGAGCTGCCCATGGAGAGAAAAGTGATCGGTGCTTGCTTTCCTGGTAGAGATGGTAGGAAGCAGATGGATTGACTAATCAAAGGCTACGATAAGCATTTCACAAAAGTGGGGGAAAGGGTTGAAGTCTGAAAAGGGATTTCTTAAGCCAGCCTCATTTCTAGCCAATTTATGAATATAAGTCAAACAAACTGCTGGACATCCAATGCACCAGATTTAAGACTGGAAAAACTGAAAACCCAAAACATTAATTCCTCCACCTATATATCTATGGAGATCCTCAGTCATTCAGGTCATGGTTGTCCCAAAGGTGTTTCTTTTCAAGAGGCAACTGGATTTTCTGTTTTTTCTTTGAAGACGTTTCGCTTTTCATCCAAGAACCACCATGAGTCAGAGTTGAAGAAATTTCTTGGATGAGAAGTGAAACGTCTTCAAAGAAAAAACACAAAGTCCAGTTGCCTCTTGAAAAAAGCACCTTTGGAAATCCATTTGTTTAGTTTGCTTGTATCTTCCCTGCAGCTCTGCCTAACTTAGATTTCCCCAAGATGGATTCCCTTCAAACATGTGGATTTCAACTCGCACAATTCTCAATTGTGCAAAGAAGATAATTTGAAGGAGCCCATCTGATGGAGATTGGCTTAGGCATTAGCTACTCCCTAAATACTTCGCTGTAAGATTCTATGCTGTGGACGACAGCTGAGTAGCATGTTACAATGACAGGTGCAGATACAAAAATTATATGCCTTGTTCTATTGCTGATATCCCTTTATGATTGCTAACAACTTAATCAGGATTAGTCATCAGTACTATGCTTCAGTTCACAGAATATTTACAAACAGTAGAGATCAATAAGAAACTCAGCTGGGTCATAAAACTTTATAGCATGAAATCCTTAATGAAACATCAAACCTACAATCACCTATTGTAGTTGCTCTCTGCTGATGTGCCTGAAGTCATGAGCTGCTGCAGGTCCTGTTGCAGCTATAAAAAGTGGGGACACTTTCTTCACCACAATCTGTCTTTCTTTGCAAAGGTAGCTAACAAAAATATGTGTGATTTATCTGTATCCATGAGTAGGGAAAAGGTAAATGTACTTTGGAAATTTGCTTTTAGCAATGGGTGACAGAGATTTCAGGCAGTCAAAGTAACCAAGCAGGACCTTCTGCTGAATAGAAGCTTGTAGGATATATGAATGAATTCTGTATCTTACATTATACATGAGTACCCCAAACTATTTAAAAAATTGGCTTTGCTTGATATGTCATGGCTCACAAGGACATGTAAATTAACTAGAAATATGAAGAAGCATTATTATCTTCCAAATAATATATTTGCAGTGGTAAATACAAATATACTCCATGAAATGTTCTGAAAGTGGGTAATCATAATCTTTATGAAACTTTCCCAACTTGCTGTCTTTTTTTCTACAGACTGAGGTCCAGCATGTCTGAAAGGCATAATGTTCTTACTTCATACAATGTAATGTGAATACCGAATTGTAACGTTAAAACCTTAAAGAACCAGTTATCTAAGCTTATAGTCCTATGCTCAAACCTCAGTAACAGCATGATCCTATAATGTTTACTTACACAAAAGTTCTCACATCAGTGGAACTTACCTTCAAGTCAATGTACATAGAATTAGAATTTTAGTCTTATGGATTACCAGTGCAACTGACTTTACAATGAAAAAATGGAGAATTGCAACAACTCAGTGATGCAGCACTGAAAAACACTGTATTTCTAGTGAACATTGTCTTGAGATATCACACATCTTTGGTGGGGGGTTTTTCTTTCTGCATTAAAGTAAATCCACAGCTTTCTAAGAGTTAACAGGAAAAATATGTACAACCATATATCATCTCTCAGTTTATAGCCAATAGCATTATTTTTTGACTCAATTTGCAAATTAGTAATAAAATACACCTCAGATAGGTTGGTTTCAACAAAATATTATTTATAACCACAATAACCGAGTTAATGTAATATACTATAGCAAAACTAGAAATAGAAGCAGGAAGCCTTCTTTGTGAGTCTTCAACCATCCAAACCACTTTGGTATTGAAAAGTACCTGCAGTACACACCTGTAAAACACACAGTAAATGAGTTGCATGTGACCAACCATGCCATCTCCTAAAGCCTTCTGGTAGCTCCTAGTGAAGCTTGTGCCACCTGAAGGGACTTGGCAGACACTGTATGAGGAGAGCACTGGCAATCAAGGAAAGAAGATGAGGTTTGCAGCCTCAGCACAGCCATTAATGGGTACCAGGTCCAACCAAATTTTCTAAATCACTTTGTATTATAATTATTTAACAGCTAAAATAGATATCCAGACCAGCATTTAATCTGGAATTCCAAAAGAATGTTCCCATGGCCTGTGGCATGATTAACAGATAAAGAAAAGGAATAAATATAGGATTTTAAAATATATAATTTTTAAAGCATATTAAGTGATTAAGTATAAACAGATAAGTGAAGCCATGGGTTTTTTTGAACTTTTTTCTGAGTTCCTTTGAATTAATTGAACAGCATCTGCCTCCTTAGAGAAGGAAAATAATTAGTTTTATAAGACAGAAAACTTTTTGTGGAGTTTTTCTGAAACTGGACAAGAATGAATAGATTGTTTTGGGATTTACTGATTATGGGAAGAAAGGAACCATAATATACAATTTGGGATGGTGGAAACAGTAATGATCATGTTTGTAACTAATGCAACAGGCATAAAAAGTCATTTTTTTTTAGATTTTTTAGTTCTTTTTTCCTTGACCTTGAAACTTTTTTGTTTATCTTTTCAATATTTTTTTTCTTCAACTCTTTCTGTGGTTTTTCATTCTTCACATATAATTCTTTCTCAATAAAAGTATATTTTAAAAAATAAGCGGGGAAGGATGACTAACTAAATTTGCTGTGAAGATCTGATGCTGAATTCTAAATTAAAATATGGAATGTCCTTTGTCAGAAAAAATATGGCAAGCAGTTATAGATTATTGGCCCTTACATGCAGGTGTACATCTACTTCTGTCTATGAATCAAACATACATTTCTTTGAATAGGGAACAAAGAACACTGTTTCTCTGCACAAATTAGTTTACATACTGGGAATTTGATAAGACCAGTCTTTCACTGAAAACCATTTCAAGCAATTGTTGCCATTCTTGCTAAATTCTAAATGAGTCACCCAAACCCGATGTAACAAAATGAACACATAGCAAAAGTGCTCACTTCCACAGAAACATGTGCTTTCTCTGTAGTGAACAAATTCCAGAACCGAGCATTACTCACCAGGTGAAGTATAAAGGAATCACTTCCAGTAATCTACTTTACAAATGGTATGAACTCTTGCTAAAGTTTCATTTCCATGGCTGTCAAACCATGGGCCGAATTCCCCAGTGAGTTTTAGTAAGGACAGAAAAACTTTCTTGAAGAGAGTGTGCCTACCATTTCTCTGAAAAAAAAATTGTATAGATTTCGCACATCTGTATATAAGGGCAGCCAGTATCTTCCCTTTTTCTCTCCAGGTGCCCAGTAACCTTTCAAAATAAAGATGGCCAGATATAAAGAATGCAGGGTCTAACAGATGCCTTTAAGAAGAATGAGTGAGCATTTCATTTCCAACTATTCCTCCTGATACTTGACAGAAAAAAAGAGGATACAAATTGCCTGCTTTGAATGAGGGATAACTGGGATACAGGGGCAGGGGTGATCTTGAAAATAATTACTGGTGCAGAGATGAATAAGTTAACCTTAACACTTAAGGAAAAAGAAACATCAAAATATTATAGAAGCTGGGAATGCTGGTATGACTGGATAGAACAAAAATAGAAAATATATTAGTAAATAACGTAAAATGTAAAAGAGGTAGTAATTATATATTCACAATAAGATGTATTTGTAAATATATCACCAATATTGATAACAAACAAGGAACCATAGACTGTCAATAGTAGAACTGTTAGTTTTTAATCTTTTTCTTTTTTTTCTGTATGTTATGTATGTGTTTGTTTGATATTTTAGTTCTTTAATCAATAAATTTTGTTGTTTTTTTTAAAGAAAATAATTACTGGCAACAGACTTGATACAGTGGAATGAAGTAACAATGCAATATAATGAAATGCAGGAAGGGGCAGAGATAAGAATGGAAAGGTCTGTAGAAGCAGGAAGGTAATACAGTAAAACGGCTTCAGAAAGCCTGTAGGAAAAGCCTAATAGCAGAAAGAGGAACAGGGAAGTTTGTGTAGATGTAAGAGGTAAATTGGGGAAATGATTGCATGTCAATGTCAAAAAGAAATGATTAACAGTTGGTTTTGCTGGAGATGTGAAATGAGGCTGAGTTTGTTTAGGATTGGTATGAATAAGAGAGAATTGAAAGTACAGAACTAGAGGGTTTTTTTAATATTAATTCTAAAAAACATTATATGTATGCCCAAGATTCTAATTTTAGAGTTGTTTTCATCTTTCATTATGCTTGTTTTTAATTTTTAGAACTGGCCAAAATAATGCGTATGGAAGAATGATGTAAAATATATTGCAGCAAACCTTGGAAAAAACATGTAGAAAGTGGCATACAAATTTTAAAAATAGAAATAACTGTTCTGTTTTATTATTATTATACAATGACAATAAAGAGCATTTCTTGAAATATTTAAATCTGAGAGAATCCTTGATTTATAGAACACAATTATTTAAAAATAATTGAATTGAATAATATGAATCTCTGACATTTCTATTGCCATTTAACAGATAATCAGAGTTGGAAGGGACCTTGTAGGTCATCTAGTCAACCCCCCCACCTAAGCAGGACACCCTACACCATTTCTGACAAATGGCAGTCCAATCTCTTCTTGAAAGTCTCAAGTGATGGTGCTCCCATAACTTCTGAGAGCAAAGTGTTTCATTGGTTGATTGTTCTCATTGTCAGAAAGTTTCTCCTTATTTCCAGGTTAAATCTCTCCTTGTTCAGTTTCCATCCATCATTCCTTGTGTGGCCTAATAACATCCATACCTCATAATATTTAATAACATTTAATAACTTACTTAATATTTAATAACATCCATATTTATGTTGGGTTATAGAAGGAAAAAAATCCAAATTACATGGTTGTATTATGATATAGTAATACGAGGCTGACTATTAATTACTATACATATCTGATTTAATTGATTATGGTTTCAAACACCTTAGGACATACCTGATATTGAAATGGATCAGCCAATTGCTATCTTCCATATGCTACGAAAACTCTAGTTGTCATGACCTTTATCTGGGCATACAGATGTATCGTATGACAACAATTTTTAAACCAAAGTAACTCAGATGAGTTAACTTGAAAAAAGTGGTTCAAATTCCAGGATCTATGATTCCCAAGGAAATGAAATTTGGATAAATTCTGGTTGCTTTCATGCTACTGATTACTGACTACTGCTGCTGCTGCTACTGCTACTTTCATGTGATTTTCAATTTCATTTTCAATGTTCCCTGACAGAATAACAGAGTTGGAAAGAACCTTGGAGGTCTGGCCATGCCCACATGTGGTTTAGCAAAGGGGGGAAAAGTCCCAATACGTCACATGACACCACCATGATGACATGATTTTTTTTTTCACCCCTGCCCTATAACATTTCAGACAAATGGTTTGTCTTCTTCAAAACTTCCAGGGTTGGAGCACCCACAACTTCTGGAGGCAAGTTATCACTTTGTTCAATTATTCTAACTATTTGGAAATTTCTGACAGTTGGTTCTCTCCTTGATTAGCTTCCATCCATTGCTTCTTGTCCTGCCTTCTGGAGAATAGGTCGACCCCCTCTTCTTTGTGGCAGCTGCTTAGCTATTTTAACACTGCTATTATGTTACCCCTAGTCTTTAATGAAATTTAAACTAGACTCATCCAATTCCTGCAACTGTTCTTCACATGTTTTAGCCTCCAGTCCCTTAATCATCTTTGTTGCTCTTCTCTGCAGTCTTTCTAGAGTCTCAATGTCTTTTTAATGTACAATTTCTCACCCAGTTTTGCAATCCCTTGCTCCTTCTGCCACCCATCAGCAGTTACTTACTTGCATGCTGGGAAAGGAAGGGAAATATACAATGCTCAAGGAAATTCAATGGGGAAGCTGGCAAGAAATTGAAAGTCGCTCCTGCTCCCAGTGCTTTCTTGCCTGTCTTTGCTCATTCTGTTTCTGTTTAGGTAAGGAAATATTTTTGAAATGATTCAACAGGGCACAGATTTTCCAATAGTGTACACATAAAATGTTGCGATATATACAGTGCTCAACTGATACATTATCACACATATAAACAGATAGAATGGCTTATGGTTTGTTGCCCTGATTATGTTTCACAAAACCCAAATTGGTGAAAATAACTGATCAAACCATAAAGACTAGAATCTTTTAAAGTCTGTGTGTCTTGTCCTTCTTCTTGGATAGCACCACAGGGAATATTTTATTTTATAAATAAAAAGAGCTATCCAATCTGATCACTTCACAGGTGTTTTTCAACGTCTCTTATCTTGGCCTCCAACTTGGCAACAAAGGTTAGTCAGTGTATATGTTTAAAATGTATTTCCTTTTCATTGTCTTGAAAAGTGAACATTAACATTAAAGGTAACTTCCACGGCATTGGAAATAAGACAGGGAAAGCTCAAGGACAGAGTAATTTGTATCAGACAGGTGATTAGACATATCACCTGCATCTCGTGAGTAAAACCACTGCTAATTCTAGAAGATCTACAATAAGGAGAAAGATCAACTCTTAGCTGAGAAAAGCATTATCCAATAAGCTGAAAAAGTTTTCAATAGCTCTAGAATGGGGAGTGAGAGGAATGAGGGGCAGCTGGAGTTTGTAGGGGAAGGAATGTTAAAGTCATTGGGATTTTTAAAAGTAAGTCAGGAAGGAAGGAAGGAAGGAAGGAAGGAAGGAAGGAAGGAAGGAAGGAAGGAAGGAAGGAAGGAAGGAAGGAAACCTCCAATGCTCCCTACAAGCTTCCCACAAGGAAATTTGATGACAAAGTCAGAAGGATACTTGCCCTGTTAAAGCCTGGAATGCCTGGAAAGGCCTCTCTCTCCCCATGTCACAAATGACATCAGTTGCAATAGATACTTGTGAATTGGGCTCATGTGAAATCTGGAGTTTGCTAATGCTGACATTAGAACTCAAACAACCAATGTTCACCTGCATTAAATCAGGGATTATTCTGAGTTAAGCAATGAAGGCAAAATACTCTACTGAAATTGTTTTGATTTTTGCACCGAGTAAAGGGTATGTGCATCTTTATGGTACTTTCTTGGTGAGTATTTCCAGAACATGCTGTAGCAATACATTGTTCTTCTCCCACAGCAATAACAATATTCTGCACTGTTTAATGCCTATGTGAAAGTGCTAATGATTCAGAGCAATGTGTTCTTCGCTGCTCTATTATCTGCCTCCAACTGTTTCTGTTTTATTTGCTGCAACTCACAAAGTTTTTAAAATAAGGAACAGGTTTTGTGATGAATAACATATACACTAATGTTGTAGGAGAAATGAACCACAGATCTTGTGCTCATTTTCAATAGATGGGAATGAAATTAAATTTAGTGGTGTTTCTATATTCTATTGTGTCTCTGTGACAAAATCCTCTTTTCCTCAACATTCTCTGGCAATGCTCTTTCCATTGTACCTTGTTAAACAATAGGCTAACAACCTCAATACAGTCCAAAAGAAATTGAACAGAAAAGCAGGAGGTTGTAAAAAGCATTTTCATATATATACTTCATCTATCTAGGGGGCACTCAGACTGTTCTGTCCAGAAAAACGCAAGGTAGACCGGGTTCCAACAACAAAGTCTTTATTCCAACAACAATCAGTAAAACGGAACATTGGCTCAAGCCGTGACAGCCCTTTTATACTTTCCTGTCTGCCGGCTTGTAGCCAATGACATTCATTTGATTTTGCCGCCTTTGTGCGGCTTCGAGGATTGGTTCCTTTTTGAACCAATCCCTTTTAGTTTTTAGTAACCAATCAGAATGAGTTATTTGGAGCCAACTATTTTATACAGAACATCTTTCTCCTGCAAATAATATCATAACAAGAAGCCAGCAACCAGACAGGCAGCTTCCCCAATCCTGAAAAGGTTTATCCTGGATCATTCTCTGGAGCCTGAATGGAGTTGTTCCTGCATCCCCCTCAACTACATCACTCAACCCGTCCAGGAGGACTGGCTATTGTCAGCAGAAAGCAAATGGCATTGACTTTTGTCTCTTTTGTTTTTCTTTTAATGATCCTGTAATCCCTAGCATCAGGGTGGAGTCAACTGAATGGAGTTGAGTGTTTATTGCCTGGATGCCCTTCCTGTTGCCAATGCAGAGTTCACAGCTGATATTTACTCATTGTGCCCAGAGAGAGAAATATCTGCCACTACCTAGGATTACACTCACAGCCACCTGATTGTGAGGTGAGAGCTCCACCTCTAAGCCACTCCACAACTCTTGACTTTTGACCTACACATCCTCCAATATACTCAGAGGACTAAAACTCCAGCAGAAGCTGGCCACATTAACACTCTGGCAGCCTGTCCTATGATGTCAACAGAGCATCCAGTAGCAGTTGCTGTATCCAATTGCAGCTGTGTACTACAGAAAAAGGAACTCCCGCGAGAACTCCATAAGAACCCCCCAGTCATACAACCTCTCTGTCTGAATTCCTAAATTGTCCAAGTAGATCAATTACTCTGAAAGGTTTCCACCATTGAGCCAATGCACAGATCCATATGTTGCTCATTCATGTGATACATCTGGATGCCGTATTAAGCAAGGAAGCAGGTAACATGGTGAACCAGCTTCTACAAGATGAAAGAAGAGTAAGCTGGGCTTGCCTTGAAGTGATCTGCTCTGGGATGCATTTTTGCCTGTGCTTTCCTGAATCTCAACCGCTTCAGATTATTTCATGATCATTTGCATCAGCTTCATGCTATCTCTGTTTTCTTTTGGCCTCATGTTTCACAGTTCGCCTTCTCCCTGAAGATATAACTATGAACCATAGATTAAACCTCTAATTAGATCAGGCATGTCTTTGATTGCTTGAATGGAAAAGCCAAATATACTTTTTTGAATGAAACAAAACTAATGAATAGCAGTCAAAGTAAATAAGTACAGAGCAACTTGAAGAGTAAAAATGTTCTGCAGTTTTTGACAACTTATTTATTTGTAAAATTTGTATGTTGCCAATTTTATTTCAGTTCATGGTGGCTTGCAACTTTCAAAACATTCACAATACATGCATTACTATAAAACAATGAAACAATAAATACCAAAATGTCCTTGATAATATAACAAATCCAATTAACACCCCACAGTCATAATATAATAATATTCCCTGGCACAACAGTCCTATGGTATTACACAGCATCCCACCATTAACAATTAATGAAAAAGCAGCAAGACAACAGCTTTCAAAGCCCCTTGGAATATTTAATCTTTAGTTCTTTCTAGAAAGCCATCACAGTGGGAGTTATAATGTCCAAAGGAAGGCTATTCCATAATGCTGGGCCTAAGATAGCACACTTCTGACTCACAGACCTTTCCCTGGCTTAATTCACAAAAATATGGGATCATCAGGAGCTTTTCATGTACTGTAAGGGCAGGATGGGTTAGTTCTGGCTGGAGAATTCAATTTTGATGATATTTTGATGCCAAGCTATACAGGTAGGTAGTCTTTGACTTACAGCCATAACTGAGCCCAAGATTTCTGTTGTTCATTGATACATTGGTTAAGTAAGACATTTGCCCTATTTTTATGACCTTTCTTGCCACTGTTGTTAAGTGAATCACTGCAATTAGTGAAGTTGGTAATCCAGTTGTTTAATGAACCTAGCTTCTCTGTTGACTTTGCATGTCAGAAGGTCACAAAAGGGGATCGTGTAAACATGAACCAGTTGCCAAGCATCTGAAACTTGAACAGAGGGAGGCTGCAAAAGTTGTAATGGTGAAAAATTGTCATATTTCAGTACCATTGTAACTTTGAATGGTCACTAAACAAACTCTTGTAAGTCAAGGACTACCTGTCAAGAATTTTATAGAGAACACAGTCCTTCAAATTGTACTCAAAAACTTACCAGCAGCCAAATGCAGGATCTTGAGTAGTGGCATAACTGACAGCTACAAAGAACATTTATATCAATTGAAGCTTCCAAACAGTCTTCAAAGGCAATTTGAAGAATAAAAATTATTTAATTATTTATTTATTTGATTTGTTAATCGCTTACAAGATAATAGGTATAAGGATAAACATAGTTATGAATACAAGAAATGACTCCATATAAGAAAAATAAAAGAAACAATAGGACAGGGACGATAGGCACTTTGCTAACAATAGCTTTCCCAATTAAAGGCTTAACCCATACTTATGTACATACATATTAACGATATCAAAGTTATAAGATTTCCACAAGATTTGAACCAGTGATGGGATTCAATTTTTTTTCTACAGGTTCTGTGGGCATGGCTTGGTAGGTGTGGCAGGGGAAGGATACTGTAAAATCTCCAGTCAGAGGTGGTGTTTGCCGGTTCTCCAAATTACTCAAAATTTCCGCTACCGGTTCTCCAGAACTGGTCAGAACCTGTTGAAAACCACCTCTGGTTCCAACCAAGCCCTCCATCTCAATTCAACACTCAGAGACAAAGTCCATCCAAGTAAGAATTTATTAGAGAAGTCATACTGGCACATCTGGGAAAACCCAAATCTGAAATCTCATGTTTTCCCCTGCTAAATTAAATTCACATCCAACCCCTTACTGATGACCATCAAGTCACACTCTCCAACCCACCTCCATTCTGAACGCCCACCAGGTCCCATCACTCCCCTCCAAACTCCAGAAACTCAGCCTTGAAACTCAGCCTTTTTGGGAAAGAAGCTTGTTGTGGCTATCCTCTCTTCTCACTTTCATTCCCATGGTTACCCATCCTCCCTTGTGGCAGCCCCAAAACCGATTCAAGATGGATGGGAGGCTGACATCATAACCATAGATTTCGACACTGTGGGCCTGAGCGCTTCACTTGTTATGCCACATAAAATTCCCAGATGTTTATAATGCAACACCTATAGTAGCCCTTTCAATATGGAATAGTAGTGGAGAAGATGTTGAAATGCCAACTAACCAAACAATTAAAGGCCTATCATATCTTGCAGTTTTCAGTGAACAGGAGTCAGAAGAAATTAGAGGAGCTTTGGGATATTTTTTGTCCATCAGAAAGTTTTAATCTGCCAGTTAGTTTGTGTACCAATTAATTACATCTACTGTCTCTCCTCTTTTTCTCTGGCAAATGGGTTAGGGTTATAGAAAGATGGTTGATAATAATATACGTATCAATGTCATGACCACAACAAGGATATAGTAATATAGGATTATTCTTTATTGGCCAATTATGACATAAGAAATTTGTCTCTGGTACATAAGCTCTTAGTTTATGTACAAACAACAAAGTGATGTCACATATCACAAATCATAGGATACAATCATCTAAAATCATAAGATACAATATTGGACCAATCAAATATATTGTTAGATTTAGTTACTGTGTGTGGCAAGCTAATAAACGTTATAAAATAAATAAATATTCAAATATTTTGGTAATCTCCACATCATATCTTCTTAGACATTGTATTATATATCTAGTGATGGACAGATAAGGAACAAAATCCAGTTTTTCATTTGGTTGTCTCCATATTTCCCTCATTACTTTCCCTATGTTTAGGACTATGAACTAAAATAACCATAATCCCCAGTCATTCAGTGCTGACTATTATGGGGTTATCATTCAATTCATTTGGAGGTCTGTTCTACATTCACTCCAGACACTCAGATGGAGACCTCATCAAAGTTATGCAATTACATTGTTGACCGGATATTTCCAAAAAGAAGTTTCAATTTAAAGATACTGTACAATTATTCTTCTTTGCTTTTTAAGGGGTGTTCTGTGACAAAAAAAAAATCCAGAAAAACTGTTGAGAAAATATATTGCATTCAAATGGAAGATGGTGATGGGATTAGGGCCGATTTGCACCAGTTCAGGAGAACCAATTGTTAAATCAACACCACCCCAGCAAAGTGGATCCTGGATGTCTTGATATAATGATGTATACAGTTTTATTTTATGTTTTTAATCTTTGAAAATTAAATAAAATTTATTGGGGAAAAAAACACAAAGTAGATCCTGGGCGCTGTGCTGCAATGGAGAAATGAGCAATGAAGCAGCCAGCACGAGGGAAGGAGGAGGAGTAGGGAGAAGAAATAGGCTCATCCTGCATGTGTGGTGGAGCGAGAGGACAGTGATGGGCCACCCTTCCCATGACAGCCAACCTGACCCTGGGAGGACCGGTTGTTAAATTATTTGAATCCACCACTGACTGAAGCCTAACAACAACATGAGGACTGAGTTGTATCAGGTTTTTCAATTTAATCTATAAAAACTGAAGGGAAGCTTAATATTTCTACATTTGCCATCACCCAATAAGCTATTTCAAAAGTTCTGCTACCTTTAAAACTTTGTAATGTGCACTGTGTTCCGTCCGGAAAAACGCGAGGTAGACCGGGTTCCAACAGTAAAAGTCTTTATTTTTAACAATTATTTGAAACGGAATGGTTTCGCTCTAGCTGCAGCAGCCTTTATATACGGCTTGCCTGCCGGCTTGTAGCCAATGACGGTTACTTGACTTTGCCGCCTTTTGGCGGCTCTTTTGGATTGGTTCCTAGTGAACCAATGCCGGCTTTTCTGGCCAATCATATTAGAGGATTTGGAGTAAACCATTTTATACAGAACACCCCTCCCCCCTTAGTTTAGTCCTAACATCGCGTGATGTAGTCACGCAGGTAGGTGCGGGCTTCTTCTTGATTCTACTGACTTGCGCGGTTCATTTTCACTGGAGACTTCAAACCGGTTTCGGATGGGTTGCATGTCTCTCCGGCTCTTTTCCAATGGAAACCGCCCAGAAGGGTGAGTCAGCCATTTGCTATCGCTTAAGTTTCTCAGGCCGGTGGTTTTGCTCTCCCTTCCTGGCTTTTCCGGGCAGGTTCGAGCTGGATTGGCTGGCCACTTCGTCTGGGATTATTACCCGCAAGTCCTCATTCTAACTGTAGTTTCTTCCCTTTTTGCTCTTTTTTTGATTGGTTAGATGTTCTGGATTTGTTTTTTAAAAAGTTCTTTATTATTTTCTTTTTATTTCCCCCCTCCCCTTTGGTTTTGTTTTTCGGTACGAATTTTATTATTTGTGGTTTTGGGTTTGCATTTCGTTCAATATTTCGGGAACGAAGCTGGTCTATGTGCGCTTCCATTCCCTGCCATCGTCTACGGTTAGGCGTGGGACCGGGGGCCTGTTATTTGTGTGATTGTGGCTGGAAGCCATAGGGGTCTCCGCGTGAAATTTTTTGCGTAGACTAGGTCGCCGATTTTCAAATGTTCGGGAATGGCTGGAGGAATCGGGGGGGTCTTTCCAAAGTGTAATTGGGATGCAACCTATCTAATTGCGACCTAAGTTTTCTCCCCATTAATAATTCCGCTGGGCTTTTGTTGTTTACAGTGCTGGGTGTGATATGTTGGAGGGTGAAATAGATGGTAATTTTATCCTGGACATCCCCAAGGTCCATTTTTTCTAAACCCTCTTTAGTAAACCTGACCATTCTCTCCGCCCTAAAATTTGCTGCCAGATGGGCCGGCGCGGTCAGTGCATGGCGTATACTAGGGGGAGCTAGGTATTGTTAAATTGGATGGCGTGAATTTGTGGCCCGTTGTCGGACACTAGACGTCCGGCAATCCATGGGTTGCGAAGCAGTTTGTTAAGTTTGTTTAATGACCGCTCGGTTGTCATAGATGACATTACTACAACTTCAGCCAATTTGAGTATTCATCTATTACAATTAAAAAGGTATGCCCCTTGGAGGACCACGAAATCAATGTGGATCCGAGACCAGGGGCCTCGTGGGGTCTTCCAGTCCCTTATGGGTGCTTGTGTGGGGAAGGCTGGTTTTCTGACATTTAGTAAGTAGCAACCCAGTATTCGATGTCCTTATCTAGACCAGCACTAAAATAGCTTCTAGCTAGGCTTTTCATTTTTACAATACCAGGGTGGCCTTCGTAAGCATACCCAACACTCTAGTCTGTAGTTTAGGAGGGATTACTACCCGATCACCCCACAATAAACAGCCTTTTTGAATTGAAAGATTTGGTTGTCTGGTCCGGAAAGGTTTAAAGTTTTCAGTTTTTTGGTTTTCCGGGCAGCCCTTACCTACCCAGTTTAATATGCAGGCAGCACTGGGTCCTTTGCAGTAGCTCTGGCGAAATCATTTGCCAGATATTGGTAGTTCGGGGCATGTTTCTATTTGCAGGGTGGTCATTATTGGTGCCGGGTCTTCCTCCACATCGTCGCAGCGGTGCTCTGCTTAATGCGTCTGCATGGAGATTTGCTTCCCGGGTCGATGCGTCAATGTGTAAGAGTATGAATTCTGACCATTTAGTTTATCCGTGGGATAAAATGTTCGGTGTAGGCTTGTTTCCCAACAGAATTTCCAGTAAATGGTTATGGTCCGTTACAATGAAAAATGTTCTTCCATAAAGGTATTCGTGAAAACGTTTTCACTCGGCGACGATTGGCAGGGCTTCTCTGTTCTAGTTGACTATAGTTACGTTCTGTTTTAGACAGAGTCTTTGAGTAATAAGCGATGGGTGCCTCTCTCCATCTGGCAATTGGTGACTCAGGATGCACACCGACTCCAAACGGTGAGGCGTCGCAGGTGGACCGTCAATGGAAGTGTGTTTTACTAAACTGGATAAGAACGGTGTTTGATGTTAATAAATTTTTTATTTTCTGGAATGCCTTTTGTTCTCTATGAACCCAAGTCCAATTAGTTTCTTATCCAGCAAACAGTGTAATGGTTTCCGCTATCGTCGCTTTGTGGGGGAGGATCATTATAGAAATTTATTAGACCAAAAAATGCCTGTAATTCGGTTTTGTTTTTTGGCTGTGTGCGTCTTTAATGGCTTTGACTTTTTTTTCAGTAGATGTTATACCCTCTCCGTCAATTAAGTAGCCCAGAAAATTCGACGCGATCAGTCATTAAGCAGCATTTTTCTTTTTTAACTTTCAGGCCGATTCTCTAAATTTTGTAAGTACATCTCTTAGTCTTTTTTTCCAGTTGGTCGTATCTTTAGCCAAAATCAGGACGTCGTCAAAATATGGTATGACCCTTTTATTCCATTTAATAGGTGTTCATGAGGCTTTGGAAAACGCTGGGGCAACTCTCACTCCAAATTGAAGTCTGTTACACTTGAATGCCCCTTTGTGAGTCACTATTGTCTGGGCTTCAGCCGTTAAGGGGTCTTCTGGAAGCTGTTGGTCAGCTTGTGCTAGATCTAGTTTTGGCAAAAAATGTTCCTCCCCGAGTGAGTGTAACAAATGTTGTACGACGGCACAGGGTATGAGCTTTGTTGTAGCACATGGTTCAGGGTAGCCTTGTAGTCTCCACAGATGCGTATCGACCCGTCAGGTTTAACTGGTGTTACTATTGGCATCTCCATTTAGCATGGTCAACAGGTTCCAAAACCCCTTGGTCAATTAATTTATTCAATTGTTCCTCTGTTTTTGCTTTTAATGCAAAGGGAAACTCGTCTGGCCTTTAATCTTCTAGGGGGCACCTGGGGTCTAAGCTAAAGGAAATTGGGGTCCCCCTGTACCTGTCTAGGGTGCCATCGAAAACGTCCTGGAACTCGTGAATCAGGTTTTCTTCCCATCGGTTGCGGCTAACTCGGTCCCACTCTGGTCATTCCGATTGCCAATGGTGCGAACCATTTTGATGCCCAGGAGCTGGGTCGGTCTCGGTCGACTATTGTCAGATGCAGGACTTCAACATGCGTGCTTGTAGGTGACTCGGAAATGTCCTAGACCTACGACAGGGATTCGATTCCGCTGGTAGTCTTCTGAGTTAATTTTTGTTTCTGGAGTTCTTTTAATTTGATATTTGGGACCAGTTTGTCTGATTTGGGCCCACGACACCATTGACAGGAAAAGACCCTGAATCGACTTCCATCTCACAGGGGCTGCCTTCAATTGTTTCGATGATTTTAACTTTTTTCCCGCTTTCCGTCTGAGCGCTTCCGATAGTGACAGTTTGTAGGTCTTTCTCGGTTACTGGTTCATTTGTTGCGCTCCACTTTCTCTTGGCTTGTTCTCGATTCAGGCTTGTGGGGGAGAGTTACTGCGTCTGTTAGGGGCTGTTATTTTTTCGATTCCTACAGACTTTCTCATGTGTCCCTTTTCTTGCAAGCTCGTATGCATGATAATCTGCAATCGGCTCGGGGTGTGTTCCTCCGGAACTGGCGCATTCCCGCCAGTTTCTTTTTTCGTGCCTTTTTTTGTTGGCGTACAGGCGGTGGACCTCATCATTATCACCTTCTTTTTGGTCCCTTCGTGTAGAATTGTGCTGTTTGATGAGATTTGAACATACTGGTGCATAGTGAGCCTTTTGCATCTGCTGGAGTTTCGGCCAGGACATTTTGTTTACATCTCTGGCTTTTGCCAATGCCTTGGCCATCTTGAACACAGTTGGTCCGCAATGCGTTAAGAAGACAGCCCTCTTATGCTTGGTCTTGAAACTCTTCCATCTCCATTACCTTCTAATACATTTGGAAACGGTCTACGTAGGACTCCCAATCCTCTTCATTGGGATTGAAGGGTGTGGGCGGTGCATTATTCCCGGCCATTGCTTCAAGCCTGGATTTCAATTCGCCGTGTGCACAGTCTCACGTTTTAGGATGATCCCACCCTCGTCGCCAGTGTTCCATCCGGAAAAATGCGAGGTAGACCAGGTTCCAACAGTAAAAGTCTTTATTTTTAACAATTATTTGAAACGGAAAGGTTTGGCTCTAGCCGCGGCAGCCTTTATATACGGCTTAACTGCCGGCTTGTAGCCAATGACGGTTGCTTGACTTTGCCGCCTTTTGGCGGCTCTTTTGGATTGGTTCCTATTGAACCAATCCCATGCCGGCTTTTCTGGCCAATCATATTAGAGGATTTGGAGTAAACCATTTTATACAGAACACACTGATATGAGTTTTAGGATATTTACAAAATGTTATCACTTCATTTGATCATTTGATATGATTATGCCAGGAAGGAAGAATGTGATTCTAAAATCTCCTCTGATGGATGACTGTCACCTCCAACTATACCTTTAAATCTGAAGGTAAAAGAAGAGTCCTTGAAATCTTTTAGATGTTACTAATCTGCAGCTTTCAACAACTATAGTGAACTTTGTTAACAATGAAAGATGCTAACAGCTATAAGTCCAGCAACATTTAGAAGTCTAACTTCCTGTTGCATTGCAATTTGTCCCTGCATAATAGATATCTCTGGATTTAGATGATATAGAGAAGACTATAATTATTTTCCAAGTTCATGTACAGATATTCCAAAAGGTCATCAGCTCTCAGCAGTCACTATAGATTGTGATGTGCAGTGAACTTTATTAGCACACACCTAATGTGACATATTTAAAAATTCCAATATTTATTTAGAAAAAAAAATAAAATTACTATGGAGTAGCATACATAAACTAAGGAATATCAAATAATATTCCAAACAAAATCCAGGGAAATCAAATGCTACCCATCTTTTGTCTGATGCATTTCTGTATCAGATTTCAGAAAACTAAGTTGGCACATCTCAAATACTTTTTGAGAACTAAATCTCTATAGCTGGTTTGTGATGTAGATTATACAGTACTTTCCAGCTTATTTAAAATCTTCCATTGTTGAAGAGCTCTAGCATATGGGCAGGCAGTGAGATCAACCAGTTTAAATAAATCTAAACTAAAGACTGCTCATTTAGTCTCCACCATTTTACAAGAAATATTGAACTGGAATGGGGTATCTGGCAGACCCATACAATTCCTTGAACAGTTAAGTCAAACATGTTTGCTTGTTACTGCATTGATCTAGTTGTGGTCTGAAAAGCCAAGATTTTAAGGGAAACTTGTTTGACTTTTTCATTTGATACCAAGCTTACATATGTAGGCCATGCCCCTGTCGGAGTCTGAATCTGTGGGGGAAGAAGAGCTGGAACAAGAAAAGCCAGACATGAAGAGGATGGCTCCACTGGCCTTGGAGGAAACTGGGGAAGGGCAGACTCAGTCCAGGCAAGGTTTTTCTGAGGTAGTAAGGCCTGCAGGCAGGGAGGAACAGATGCAGGAGGAACATGAGGGACAGAGCTCAGGAGAGGAGCTAGGACCACCCCCTCCTGATCTAAGACCTTGTTGAGTGGAGAGGAGTGATTAGTGCAGACAGAGCAGTCTATGCGCAAGGAGAGTGCCCCGCTCATTTTCAAAAGGCACATTGAGGGAATGAGACTTAAGGAGATGCTGTGGGGAGGGGCATTTGTCGGGAACAAACACTGAGTTTCTGAAGTGTGTGTGCGCTGACGTTTGAACTAGCTAAGAATCCTTGCATTCCTGAGGGCATTCTGGACTAATTACCTGGATCTTTTGTTGCTTGAACTCCTTGATTTGCCAAATACCTTTGGATTTATTGCTGAACAGCCTTGATGCAGACAGTGCTGGGCAGGACTAATTGCAGCCAGAAGTTGTTTGAGGTTTGTGTGGGGTCTTGTTATCATTCTGCTAAAGACTTGCCAGAAATGTGGGAGTGTTTGAGGAACTTTGGAGCAATAAAGGGATAGTTTGAACTACCAGCTCTTTGTGTGATTCTTTGTACCGTGCCCTGGGTCATCACAAGATGCAGGTTTGAACATTTCCACATAAAATCTCAGTTCGCACAACATATTAGCCTGTTAATTTTAACTGTAAACCACAGCTTTAGGTTTTTATATATAAAAGTAAGCCATAAACCATTATTCTGAGAATTTTATACATAGACAAAACCAAATAACTGAATAATTTTATACATAGACAAAATCAAAACTAATATTTTGGTTTGGTTGTTTGTGAGGCCAGCTAGGGATGTGACTTTTTGATATGCTGGGCTAGGTTTTAAAAGAATGCATATATAAGGAGTGAAATAATATAAATCAGTTTAAAATTGCAATTCTATGTACAACTGCTTAACAGTAAACCTGGTTGGAATACATTTAAATACACACAGTACATCAAAACATCAGCTGATCTTAAAACTGCTTTTATCATTATTCAAAACAGATGCAGGTTGATTGGGTAGCCATACTTCGTTGTTTTCAACTTTCAAAGTAACAAACTCTGGCACAGGGTGTTCAGAATTATCATTTTCTGGCCTTCTAATTCTGAGCTATTCCCAACAAACTTGCTTGAGCACTTCCTGGGCAATTTTAATCTGGGGAATGAATTCTACAAATGATAAAATTCAATGGACAAGAATTAGAAGCCAAGATGGATTCTAGTGAGTTATGAATGAAACTTGGAAGAAGCTGGTGCTCACCTACTTTTGCAACTCTAATACTACCAGTCATTAAAGGTTTTTTTAAATGAGATTAATTTTATATTAGTGGAGTTATTTATTTATTTATTTATTTATTTATTTATTTATTTTTGTCAATTGCTCAGAAGATAATAGGTATAAGTATATACATAGTTATGAATACATGAAATGGGTACATCTAAGAAAAATAAAAGAAACAATAGGACAGGGACTGTAGGCACATTGGTGCGCTTATGCACGCCCCCTACAGACCTCTTAGGAAAGGGGTGAGGTCAATAGTAGACAGTCTAAGGTTAAAGTTTTGGGGGTTTGGGGAAGAAACCACAGAGTCAGGGAGAGTATTCCAGACATTCACCACTCTGTTGCTGAAGTCGTATTTCCTGCAATCAAGTTTGGTGCGATTAACCTTGAGTTTGTATCTATTGTTTGCTCTTATGTTGTTATGGTTGAAGGTGAAGTATTCATTGACAGATAGGACATTGCAATGTATGATTTTATTATATACTATACTTCGATCAGACCGAAGGCGGTGTAGTTCTAGGTTTTCAAGTCTAGAATTTCAAGTCTGGTGGCATAAGGTATTCTGCAATAATATGCAAAAAAAAGAGGAGTGCATTGGCAACCTCACCTGTAAAGGTGGTGATAATAGATAGGCATGCTAATCAAACTTTTGGTGCATCAACAGCTATTTAACTCTTGCATTTAGAATTTCAGCCTATGTTCTGTATAATATTTTTATATATAGAATTCTACAACATTCTATGTTCAACATTTTTCATGAGAGAGTTGTTGCTTGGCAGGTAAAAATATAACACTATATATGTATATGCCTACTTAAATATTACTTCATATTTGCAGATACCCCCTGGATGGCTAAAAATTACCAGTTTTGCTAATGTAAGAAATCAGTTGCACTGCTTAACAGCATGTTCCTTCCTTGGAAAATTGCCCACATAAGTTACACATTTTGTGTAAGTGCAGGAAAGATAGAATCTAGTATTGAATACCTGCTATAATGTTCCATTTCTTAAATGTAGGTATTCTCTACCTTTCTCAAATGCAGATCCTGAAACTATTAGTAGTTCTTAATAATTGCAAAGTAATTTAATTTCTAAAGAGCATAATAGACCACCATTGCTACAATTAAGGTGGGACTGAAATGCTAGAGTCCTTTCCACCATAAATTCATTCCAAGTTGCTAGTGCTCTCAGCAAAGCACTATAATTAGTAGAAACACAATTGCAGATAATTACCATTGTAATATAATAGAACAGGATTTCACATCTACCAGTAGCCTTTATTATAAATCCATTTGGCTCCTGATCTAATTTCCAGGCTCCCTTCAAAATTTATTTGTTGTCATCTGTCTTGTATTTTAATGGCCCACCTTTTGTAATCTAACATTAATTATATTTCCCATTAAATATTGGGAAAGGCTTCTATTTGAAGCACAGCTATTTTGTAAATGAGAAAATGTTACCTTATCTTACTTTGATTCTATTTCTTTCTGGTGGCTTTGTCATCTTTTTTTTTCTTGCTACATATTAGATTATTGATGTGCTGAACTCATAGATATAACCGTATCTCTTTCAGAGAAGATATTCAATTTGTCATTTGGAGGGAGATAGGAAAAACAACAGCCTCTCTTTCATCATTCTATATGGTATTTATATATTTCTCTGGTTTTCATTACTATCATAAATATTAATACTGCAATCTTGTTCTTAAACAGAAATATGCTACACTGGACACAACAGGATTTGCTTCCTAGATTCATTCTACAATATCTACTGCTTTTCTTTTCATTTAGTGAGTTTGCTGCTTGCATAAGCAAGGATGAATCTATAAGCCTGCAGAGATAGAAAGGTTGGTGTTTAACATACAGCATCTCATTTCCACTCCAAAAGAGAAAAGTACAGAGAAAAGGGTAACAGAAAAAGAGTATTTTCCCACAATAAAAGTCCTTGCATGGTCATTGCCATAAATAGTTAACGGTAGTTTGAACCAGATTCTGGTCCATTCTTTTTTTTAACTCTCTGGGATATTCAAGAACCATCATCTAACAATCCCTCATTAAAGCAAATAATCATCTTAGCTATTTGATAAGTCATTCACCTCAACTGGAAAATGCAAAAACAACTTTAAAATATTGTGATCTCATATTTCCAATGAAGTTGTCAGTGTTGGAAGCCATATTGAGATCCAATGCTCCCACGCTGCCACAATTGAGTCTGGGAAAGAGGAAGGGGGGAATTCATTTGAGTATATCTAGTTAGACAAAATAAAATTCTTTTGCTGATTCAAGGTCAGGGAGAGTTGCGCATAGTGAAAAGGAAGTCTTATTTTGGGACGGATGGTGATTGGGCCATGTGATGTGGTGATGGGAATAGGGGATAGATTTGTAGTTTTTACTTTTGCAAGGAAGCCCAGAACTTCAGATTCAGGATTCCATAGATGTATCAGTTACTATCAAATTAAAGAAACTTTTGAGAGATGTCTGTCTTGGAGTTATTGGTTGGAATGGAGGTTTGCTGGAATGCTGACAGAAGTATTTGGCAATGCCATGAATGGTAAAATAAGCCACCATATGACTATCTTCACTGAAAATTGTTTTCACTATCTTATTAATACAAATGGTCTTTTTTTTTTTTTGCTAAGTATTACAAAACACCAGCCTTCCCCAACCTGGCACATATCAGATACTGATGTTTGGACTAGAATGACCAGCTAGCATGCCTAGTCACTGATTCTTGACTTTCTTCCTGGACTGCTGTATCTTTTTCTATATTCTTTTTTTCACCTCATTTATCTAGCCAGACTTCCATGTTCTGCTTATACTGCTTTCCTATCATTAATTAAAGCTTTTCAGTTGCAAGACATCACACAAACTAATCATACACTAATTTGTCATTTTAGGAGAATCTACCTCTTGCCTGATGAGTTAAAAGGGACTTACCCTTTCAAAGGAGAAGTCGGTCCAGTGTATGGTAGAACAAGGGTAGGATAATATTTGGTTAAGATAAAGTGAATGCTTTTGCAATACTTTAGCAACTGAACTTAAATGTTATCTGTACAAAATTTACAATAAAAGGTTTATTATAATTGGTGCATATGCTACAGTAACAACCACAGATTTTTCTGTTCAAAATGCTGAAAAATAATCTTGATATAGTGAATACATTTCAAATTAATTCATCAGTTTGATTATTTCAAGTTTATGTTTCTAGCACATTCTATCAAACAGACTAATGCCATAATGGGACTTTGTTGTTGGGAGAAATAGCTTATATGACATTATTGCATCCCTAGGATTATAACTAAATTGTCATTTTTATATATCAAAAGTATTCATTGTATGATCAAAGGTAACAGATTATTCCACATCAGAAAACATGAAACATGAGTTTGAACAGTTTATTTATTAAGATTTATATGTGGCTACACAATAGCCTAAGATATAATATGGTTGGTTTGATTTTGGCTTAACAGATTGTATGGATCCCAGCTACTATGTATGATCCCAGGTAAGTCATGATTCATAGTGTAGCATGTAAGAATCTGGACATATTCATCTTCTATTTCCATCTTGATCTTAACATTGAATTATTTTAATAAACAGAATTCAATATTAATCTGTGAATTATTGTATTTCAAGGTAAATAAAGGGCCATTAACATGACAAGATGCTTTTCCTTTGTCTCTGTGTTTAATTTTTACTTCTGAAATGCTCATCATTCTTACAAGTAAGCTCCTTGCAGTGTCTACAAATCTTTCTGCTCAATGTTCAATATCCTGAATGAAAATCAGTGATATCCTCAAAAAATGGGAAATCACTGCTCTCCTTGATGATGATTCACATAGAATTGCCCACAGTCAATATTGATAGTATGTCTTTTTTAAAAGTTCTAAAACAGCTCACTTTCTTTGAAGTAGGTCCTCTCCATATATCAAATACTTCAGGGGCAAGTACTTCAGTTTTGCTCCAAAGCTGAGCTGGGAAAATAACAGAAGAATGGAGCAATTGGAGTATGAGATACACCCTGGCTACTGGTGCTTCAAAACTCTTATTTGTATAGGCACATTTTCCCAATAAGCCTAGGATCATGTCATTGTCTGTTTCTCCTTAGACGTATTGTAACAGAGGCTTGCATATATCTGGGAAAAATTATTGTCTTGTTTTGTGAAATAGTCTGGTTATATAGTATGCAGCTTAATACAGGTTTAACCTATATTAGAAATATGATATTAAAGAGTTTCAGAGATTAGCTACAGTGAAATGGGTATTCTGGTTACATCCTTTTTTATGCAAGCTATCAAAACTTCCACAAAAATAATATTTTTCCATAAGATACATATTCAGGTTTTGCAGTAGGCATCGTACTTCAGCTTGGTTCCCAGCTTCGTTCCAGCTAAACATTCCTTAAACTTAGCATCCATTTTCTCATTTTGAGCCTTGCCAAAAATATTCTTCCAATCTCCTACAATGCCTGCAACAAAAAGAAAATGGGAGGCTAAAAGAAAACAGTATCACTTACTTGATACTTCTAATAACAATTCAAAAGATTTGTAATTTGATAACTGGGCACAAAAACAATACAATGCACTGAGGATTAGAGAAATATGAACCCGTCCACCACATTTCTGTGGTTCCTTCTTAGCCAAATCTATTAAATCTATTGTCTTACTTCCAGCATTTTCTGTCATGTACAACCACCAAAGCCAGTTGTGAAAATGAAGCCAAAATGAAGCCAAAACCTCTTTATATGCCCACAACCTATTATGTAGTCTTCAGGCAGCCATAGCAAGTGAAACTTGACTGAGTTTAAAACAAGTTCAGCAGGGCCAGTAATCCTTAGAACTTGGATACAAATATTATAATAATGATCATAGTTTTATAAATATGCATATCTTAACCTCAAACTCACACTTTTAAAATACAGGATAACCAATGCGCTTCCAGTTCAGATAAGGGGAGGAATCAACAAAAATGTGGGTTCCCCTCAATCATCACCCCTTTTCTATTTACCACAAACAATATCAGATACTAGTTTGCCTTTCCATGTGCCAATTTTAGAAATTTAAATATAACTTTTGACATTCTGAAACCACTCACCTGATGAGGAGGCACCAGAAAATATGGATAGGTCTGCATCAACCTTTTACAGATAGTCCTCAACTTAAAACAGTTCATTTAGTTCAAAGTTACAATGGCACAGAAAAAAAGGGACATATGAGCAGTTTTCAATTACAATCATGAACAAAATTCAGATGCTTGGTCACTGGTTCCTACTTATGATGGTTGCAGGGGAACCCAGGGCCATGGGATCACCTTTTGCAATCTTCTGACAAGCAAAGTCAATGGGGAATCTGGATTCACTTAACAACCAGGTTACTAATTTATCAACTGGAATGATTTGCTTAGCAACAGTGGCAAGAAAGGTTGTAAAATGAGGCAAAATTCAGTTAGCAAATGTTAAAACACTTAGCAAAAGATAATTTGGGCTCAATTATGGTCGTACTTTGAGGACTACCTGTACATACCTCTACTCAGTACAGCGCAGAAAAAAGAATTAAGAAGCAAGCAACAGAAAGTAAATAGATAGGTAAGAGGAAATAGATTGAAATATAGTTAAATATAATTTATAATGAGACCATAGACCCATGATGGTGAACCTATGGCACGCATGCCACAGGTGGCACGCAGACCCATTTGTGTAGGCACACAAGTCCCAGCCAAACTTACCTGTACTGTGCATGCCTTTTGGCCTCTTTTGGCCTCCTAGAGGCTCGAAGGAAGCCTCTGCAGCCTTTGGAGGCTGAAAAAGAGGCCCGTTTCATCACTTCCTGTATTTCCCTTGAGCCTCTGGGAAGCCAAAAAAGGCCTCAAGCGGGCTGAAAATCAACTGGGAGACATGCAATGCAGGTAAGGGGGAGGTGGGGGGATTGCATGAGCAGGGGGCAGAGGGGCTGCACGCATTGCCTTCTGGGTATGCATGCGCACGAGAGTGCAAGCACAATTTTCGGCACAGGAGCCCAAGAAGGTTAGCCGCCACTGTCATAGATCTTTCTGACCTTGCTTCTACCAAAGCTGTCTTCCAATTCATACCTTGTCTTTCTTCTACAAAACTTTTTTTCCTTTGATTCCTTCCATCCATAAATTTTCAGGCTTCCCCTTTCTCTGCAGCTGTTCACTTCTCATTCACAAATTTTGGTAGTACAGGTAGTCCTCGACTTACAACAGTTCATTTAGTGACCGTTCAAAGTTACACTGGCACTGAAAAAAGTGACTTACGACCTTTTTTCACAGTTAGGACCCTTGCAGCATCCCCATAGTCACGTGATCAAAATTCAGATGCTTGGCGACGGACTCACATTTATGACAGTTGCATGCCTTGGGGTGATGTGATCAGCTTCTGTGACCTTCTGAGAAGCAAAGTCAATGGGAAAACCAGATTCACTTAATAACTATGTTACTAACTTAATAACCACGGGATTCAGTTAACAACTGTGGCAAGAAAGGTCATAAAATTGGGTAAAAATTCACTTAACAGAAAATTTAGGTTCAATTGTAGTCATAAGCCGAGGCCTACCTGTAGTTGTAAACCCTACAAAGTATGTTTACTGGGTACAATTATGAGACATTCATAACTAGAGATGCCGTGAATGCTCATCACTTACTAATGGATACTTTCAGGGATCATTTATATAGTATCCAACTACAGAAATGCACTCAAACACTGGAGGCTTTCAAGAAGAGACTGGACTGCCATCTATCAGAAATGGTCTCCTGCTTACAAGAAGATAAACAATTTTATATGATATGGGATTTGTTTTATCAGTGGTTGGCTAAAAAGACATGGTAATGTAATAGACTAGATAATTCTGTGATAGAAATTTAATAGATTGATATAAAACATAATATAGACATATATAACCATTGGTTGAAAATACAGTGTAACATAAATTTTAAGGTAAAATTTGGAATATCTCGTATAAAATTGATGGAATAAATAGTTTAGTCATAAATGATTAATAACTGATAAATATATAAGCATATGTTAGTTTGGAAATGTGAAAATTGATATAAACTGTGAGTAAATGACTATAAAAGGATAGCACAAAAGATTGTGACACACAATCTTTGTGTGCACAACTGACACAATTGTGACACAACTGACACACTCTATGTATATAAAATGGAAGATGGTTTAATGTTTTTATGTTTTGTATGTGTATGTTTGTTTTAAAAATAAAAAATAAAAACTCTTTATAGATTAGAAATGGTCTCCTGCTTGAGCAGGGGGTTGGACAAGATGACCTACAAGGTCCCTTCCAACTCTGTTAATCTAAAAGTGAATATCAGAAAAATACTATTTCCCCATTTCCTTTTTTTTTAAACCAACCTTTCCTGAAAAGTAGTGGACCAGCCACACCATGTGTTTCCTGAGACTTATCACACACTGCTTGGAAGGTAGTTCTGTCTGCAATAGACTGAATTTGCTCAGTAGTAGCAGGGAAACCAAAGAAATCAGCTATTTGCTTTATTCCCGAAACCAGATCCTGAAAGCAATATGGTGACATGATTAATATCCCATGTAAATTGCATCAACTGTATTTTTGATATGAATTATTTATGTTTATGCGATAAAAAGCTGTATTTCTTAGGGTAAGCTTGAGTAGCTTCAGATTCAAAATCCATTGTTAGATCTATTAACTTGAGCATGAAGCAAAGTCGCAAACAATACACCTACTATATATGGAACCATACAGACTATAACCCATAATAGGTATATGGTGGAAAAGGAGAAAGAGTAAAAATCAGTTCAGTATCTCTTCTTGCACAAATACACAAATACTTAAGGCATTTACATCATTAAGGTACATTTTAGGGGAAATTATCATAAACAAGCGGCATTTTTTAAGAAAACAGGATATCAACTTTCTCCAATGGAGCTTGTTTTTCCTGATTCCCATAATTTTGTAATATAATTGCTTTCAACCAGATGAAGACAAAATGGCACAGAAAATGAGTTTAAAATGTATTTTTAATACCATTAGAGCATTAAAAAGCATCTTCAGATGCTAAATCAAAAGAGAAGCCCAAGATCATTGCCCTATAATTCCAGGGGTTTAGGATATGAGTGCATGGGATTATTCACTGTGAGAGAAGTAACTTTTTCTATTCTTTCTTTTTTTTTCTAATCACTCTTCAGGTGTTCCAGGCTGCTCCCAACTTTCAGAACAGGACAAGGAAATGACCCATACTGAGGCTTGAATTCCAGCCTTTTGGTCACGCCATGTCTTATAAAACCAATAAGAGAACCTCTTTTTATCTGATATACATGGAGAAGTTTTGCTCATAATTATAAATATACCCACTTGTTTTAATTCCTCATATATCAGAATCAGAACATTTTCATCATCTATGTGTTTGTTCCAAGCAATAGCCTGATCAAAATAGGATCCCCAGGCAACTATAGTATAAAGGCAGTATATTAAAATGACTTTATTTGTAAAAAAAAAAAAAAANATTGTTAAAAAAAAAAAAAAGTCTGAAGAAAGCATAACAGCAAGTTATTTTTTATATATTATTGCACTCATACTCTCTCCAGATAACATATAGTATTGCGGCAAAGTGTCTTTTATTAAACATCCTATTTCTTTTTCATTTCCTTATTCTTGTATCTAGGCATCAACCTTCATATCATCTCTAAAAGATCTGTAATCCTCTAAACACAATAGGAGTTGTAAGGTAATAGTATCTCTTCTCCTGGCAAGCAATGTGCTTATGGTGTTTGTTCTGCTGGTTGGAAACAAGTTTCTGTTTCTACTTGTGTAAGCTCTCAAGATACAAAGACTACAAAAGTCTTGCTGGAAACTACCAAATAAATGGGGCCAGCTCTTGTTGAGAGCACTTGTGAGAGTTCTCAGTTCAGCTTTGGCTAGAGACAAAAATTAATTTTCAAAATCCTGACCATCTATGCTGTCTATCCCAAAATCACGTCCAGCAAGTAAACTTTGCAAGCTTTAATGCTATTTCAAAAATCTGTGGGGTCTTTTTGCTTAGGGCAATAGAAATGTGTTCGTGTATACCACAGAAAATGAAGCTCTGATCATATCATTTTCATTTCTCTTCAAGCCAAACATTCTTCCCGAGGGTGTCTTACTTCCTGGAAAAGCAAGTTTGACAGCACTCCTATTAGAAATCATAGCAGTGGCACATCTCTCTCTTTTTCTTCCCCTGATGCTCAGGTTGATCAATTTAGCCTAGCATTCTGCTCCCCAAATTATAATATTTTAGCCAATCTGAGAAATTAAGACTACCTTCTCCATTCATGAATTCTGGGAAAAAGTCCTCCCATGAATTATAACTGGGAATGGTTGGTACATTATTATGAAAATGGAAAAACGATGTTACTGTATCTTTTGGATTTCGAAACAACACCAATATCTAAGGTAAGCAAAAAGAACAGACATTTTAAATTTCCAGTGACATGAATGAAAGTACCGTATTACTGGCAAAAGTCCCTATTAATGCTGATGATTAGCACTACCTAAACTATACTTAAAAGGAAATTAGAAGTTGAAATTATACTCATTAATTGTTTAATGAGATCCTTCAGAAAGCTGTCACCTATACTCCAAATCCTCTTGTTGTATCTTTAGAAAGACTATCAGATCTGGACTGCCAAAATCCAATCAATCACCAAATGGCAGAAGAGAAATAATTTTCAGTTCTCTTTTTTTTTTCCAGTTCTCTCTTTTCTCACTGCCGTTTTGTGGACCTTCAGATTTGGGCTGCATAAAATGCCATCTTTCACACAGCTGCTACTATCCACTGACCTCTTGTGGTCAAGGGAGCTTCTTTTATAATTAATTTACATTATGTAGAGTTACTAGACACTTCATATCCCATGCTCCTAATATGTATTTATAGTTTAGTAACTAAACTATCGCAATATCTAGTGTTATGAAATATCTGCTAGGCTACATCAGATACTTTCCTTCCAAATGTTCTCGACTACAGTTTTCTCAATGCTTTGTCATGCTAGCTGATTGTTTGTAACCTGTAAGGTACAGTACATAGCTGCCTAATTTCACGCATTATATCATTCCCATAAACATTACAGTAGGTCCACAACACTCCCATAAATTGCTTATCTAAAAAACTGCAGAAGTAAATGTTATCAGTGAAACATAATGCCTACCTTGGCTTTATTTTTAAAAATAGATTTCGGCAGATAGCTGTAATGGAGATGTGTGGCCACAATCCTTGGAGAAGGAAACTGTTTCATCCTCTTTACAAACAAAAACAAGGAAAGGAGGGGGGACATATAAAATGGGCCACTCATATATGTACAGATTGGCTCTACTGATATATAAAAGTAATTCATCGTTTATATCAAAAGGCAATTAGAATAACTTTGATTCTGTAAATCCCATTTGCAAATTTATGACACCAAACAGTATAATATTGAGATATGCCAAAGGTTTCATATCATCTATCTTTACATTCCAGACAAGCAATAAAATCACAACCCATTCCTGTTGTGACTAGAGGACATCTGATGACTACAGGATATTGTTGGAAGATGAGAAGCATTTTCCAGACAATAGAACTTTCTCTATTGCCTATTTCATTGCAACAATTACCACACAGGTGCAATGAAATATCCCATTTTAAAAAGCCAAGTTTTGTTACTAATTAACCTGAAACTTTCCTGGATCTCCACACTCCATAAATGGCAATTCTGTGTTCTCCTGCTTAATTTTTAACGTTGTAGCAATCAGATCACTCACTATGAGAATCAACCAATTTGCTCCTGGGGAAAGAAAAAACAGGAAAAATCATAATAAAATCTAAGGAAGGTGTTATTCTTGTTGAACATGGCAAGGTTTCATTATCTCAACTTAATGCAAAATAATTTGCAACCAGATATGATGAGATGGAACTAACCATTGGTTTCAATTAGTGTATAAGTGATATTAGTTGTACAATATTTTAAAGCTGTATATCAGATTCCTAAATTATAAGCTATATAGTTGCTTCAGTTTATAAAAGCATTCTTCCATGTTTTGATATATTCCCTCACATGTAATTAAATAAATATCTTTGTTTATACCTCAAAATCAGAAAGAAATTTTTACTTCAAGTTGGGGTTTCCATTTTTGCTTTGAAGCCAAGTTGGGGTGTTTGTTCACCATCACAGACAGCATAGCAGAGTACACATGAGGAAACAGATATAGCCAGTTTGGTCTAGCAGTTAAGGCACCAGGACAGAAACCAGAAGACTGAGTTCTAGTCTCATTTTAGGCATGAAATCTGGCTGGATGACTTTAGGCCAGTCATTCTCTCTCAGTCCAATTCATCTCATGGGTTATGATTATGGAATAGAAGGAGGAAGGAGTATGGGATATGTTCATCGCATTGAGTTGTTTATCAAAATAATAAAGTTAGGATTGAAAAATACTTCAAATAATAATAGTTGGAGAACACAAGGGAAAGGGCAAGTCAATGAATGCAATTAAGTTTTAAGCCTAATTATAAAGTCATGATTTAGCTGAAATCTTTGAATCAGGCATAACTGAGGTTTAGTCATAACTGACCCCTACTCTATTGAATAAACCACATTCGCACACTACACTAAGGCAATTTTAAAAAAACATATTTAGCATGATGCTTGAACCATACAGAAATGTATCTTCAAATAATATAAAGCATTTTAAATAACTAAAGTATAAATTTGCACTGAAATCATCAGGGCAAAAAATGGCACATGACAATTTTTCATTGTTATAAAAATACTTTTAAGTTTTAAAAACCTCTTCAAATAAGCTAATGAAATGCTAATTGACATATTTCAATCATTCACTTAACATTTTATTTACCATTCTGTTCTTTCCTTTGTGTTTAGCTTATATAGTTTACATAATTACATAATATGGAATTTAACACCAACTAATAATTAATTGTAAACTAATTCTGGTACAAAAAGTTTTATTAGAAACTTTTATTAGTGATGCTATTTCCATATAAACCATCTCAAGGGTCCTGGATACCGGTCCGTGGATCATTTTGTACCTGGCCGCAAAGAACGAATAATCGTGATTAAAATATATATAAAAATATGTTTTTAGTAAAGAAATAGTAAAGAAGCCCTTTACTATTGGGGAAGAATTGATTTTGCCAGTCCTTGAAAAAGTGTTTCTGCATGAAACTGGTCCCTGGTACCAAAAAGGTTGGGGACCACTGTCTTATACCATAATTAGGAACTGATTATGATGGCAGTCGTACCAGATGCTCCCAAATTATAGGTGCAAAATACCTTTCTATGTAGCCCTCCTAATGTTTACAGTATTGGGAAAAGTACAATAAGATTATCTTCAGTTTCCACCACGTTAACTCCATATAGTGAGCCATTTGCGGTATTATGTTTTACAAGTGAGGCAGCACGCAGAGCTGCACCTGCAGCAGGTAGTTTAGTTTTTCTTTGAACTGAACATCCTTCATTGTCCTGTCCTGTGAGGTTCATTCCGAAACACGCCGACAGAGGGCGTACTCTGCCGGTTTATTGCTTCCAAAAAAAAGGCGTTCTTTGCGGGACTCAAGTAAATTGCGGAACCTCGAAGAGGCCACCTTTGCACGTGCGCAAAATGGAAAGGAGTCGCTAAGCTCCGCCCAGACGCGGGGGGGGGGGGGG
>BHFT01055588.1:0-25984 GCA_004320025.1 Laticauda laticaudata | reverse complement strand
TTAAAAACAGTCAGATATAGCTGGAACACATTGGCTGCAGCCGCAGGCGAGCCTGTTTGTACAGTGCTGGCACTCGCCTGCTTTCAATCCTTGGCATTTTCCCTTGAATTTGCCGCTCTGTTCTAGCAGCTCTTTGGATTGGTTCCTAGTAGAACCAATATCCACTGCTTTACTTTACTTGGGCCAATCAGAAAGTGAAGTCTAGGAGCCAACCTTTACATATAGAACACCCCTCCCCTCCTTAGTTCAGTCCTACGTTAGGCTTACATAGTCACGCAGGTAGCATGGGGCTTCTACCGGACTTGATTTGACTTGCGCGGTTCATTCTTTAGCGAAGACTTACAATCGACCGGTTCGGATGGCGCTGCTGTGTCTTCGATCTTATCGACTCCTGGAACCGTCTGTGAAGGTGTGATGTCAGCCATTTTACCACCGCCTGAGTTTGCTTAGGCTGGCGGTGTTTTTGCCCGCTCCACCCGTTTTCCATCTGGGGCAGGTTGAGCTGCCTTGCTGGCCCTTACGATGCGGCCTCCTTCCCAGCAAGTCTCTTCAAAACAGTGAGTACTTTTTTATCTTGATCCTTTTGCTTGTCGTTTTCGCTTGTTTTGGTTTTAAACGGTTCTTTATTAACTTTCTACGCCTTTACCCCCCCACCTGAGATTTGCGCATTTTGTCGGTGTTGTAGGTCGGCGACTGCGTTGTGTTGTCTGTGCGTCTCTCTATTATTCCGGTAGATCGAAGCTGGTCTATGTGCCGTCTTCCATTCCCTTGCCAGTCGTCTACCGATTAAACTGGTAGCGATTTGGGGCCTGTGACTTGTGGTACATTTTGTCCTGGTACCCATTACCGCGCTTCACCTTGTTGAAGCTTCTTTGCGTATATCAAGTCCGCCTATTTCGAATTGCCTAAGACCTTGTGGAGGAATCAGGGGGGTTTTCTGGGTGGTAAAAAATTTGGGTTTGTAGTCTGTCAGAGGACTGTGATCGCTAATTTTCGTCCCCATAAGTAATTCCGCCGCGGGACTTAGTTAGTTATTATACTGCGGCGTTATGTGCTGGCATTTGAGTAAACGGTTTACGTTTTTGTTGACATCTCCTGTGAGTGGTCCATTCCTTTTCTGAGCCCTTTCTTTTGTGAAACCGGACCAGTTCTCTCAAGCATCTGCCGTTTGCAGCCGGAGTAGGCTCCGCGCGCGGTTAGAGGCATTGTATCCTCTCTCTATAAAGCCTTTTGTTGTTGGAACCCGGTCTACCTCGTGTGTTTTCCGAATAAAACAAAACTCATGATGAAAGCATTAACCAGCAGGTTCTCTTTCAGGAGCCATAAATATTTCTATCTTGCTCAGGTTTTTAAAAAGTATTTTTCCATATTTTGAACATGAAAAAATCTCTTTGAATAAACATTGAAGAAATGAAACATCAAAGCTGTATTTTTTTCTCTACATCATGGATCTACAAGCAGTGGATGATAGCTGCATAACAACTCTAAGCAGCCTTTAGCACCATGATAATTGTAGGGTTGTTAGAGATATAGATGAGAAACCTCTCATCTATTTTCCTGTTTTACAAGATGTGATAAATTGTGGACTCATGAGATAATATTGCTTCTAATATCCCTCTGGGTTTCTTTTTCTTTTTGAATAAGGCTCATTTATTTTAGGCCCAGGTAAATAACTATGAGGGAACAGATCTGGAGTACAGAGAGGGTTCAAGGTTCAAAGCTGAATCTAGGTTGAAGACCCAAGTGCCACATGATGGAGTGAACTCCTGCTACTTGCTCAGCTCCTGACCACCTAGCAGTTTGAAAGCACATAAATGCAAGTAAGATAAATAGGTACCGCTTCAATGGGAAGATAACAGCATTCCATGTTTCTTGGTGTATAGTCATGCTGGCCACATGACCCTCAAAATATCTTTGGAATATTTTGGCTCCCTTGGCCAAGAAATGGAGGTGAGAGTCATATATTGGACAAGGGGAAACTTTACCTTTAATAATAGTCACTACCTTGATGTGGTTGTGGAATTTGTATGCTCTAAGGAAAATAACAGCTATGTCAGAGGTTTAACTATACTAGGCAGTCTCATCAGTGGAGCCAAACAAAGAGTGTATCTCCCATAAACAATATAATAAGATTTGATTTACAGAAATATATACTGGATTATTCAAATTTGAATTCTTTAATATCTGGTGGCAAATAGGCTTGAGAATGCAGGATTGTTGGCTGAACAAATAGGGTCAGCCATTACTACTGGAAGAAAAGTTGTTTGCCCATTGCAAATATACAAAGATTGAAAACAAAGAAATAATGATCTGTTACTACAAATCAAAGTCCAACCCAAGTCAACACAAGGTTGGCAAGACTTTAGATTCTTCAGAGTTTCTGCTGCCAGAGCTGCCATATGCTACTGATAGGATTATTCTGCTGCCTTTTGAGTTGCAAAAACATAGTGCTTAATTTTACATGTAATAATTGATTCTTAGAAACAATAAACTCAGAACTGTATGCAATTATTGAAATTAAAAAAGGATCAGATAACATCAACTTTATCATTAACAAAGCTTAAATGATTTTGCAGAGATGATGGCCAATCAAGAAAGGTCATTTTCTAAGTTGAAGGTTGTTATTGTAAGCTTATCTGCATAAATCAACCTGACAAACTTTAAAAGAAAAATACTATAAATAGGTTTTTGTAAAATGATAAGATAAACAGTTTTTTTTTAAAGTTCTTTTTAAAATACCTGCTTAATCAGAAGTAAAGATCTTGCCTACTTGGATTTTCTATGAATTTCAGTTGAAGCAATTAGATTGATATACAATATATTTTAGAATGATGCAATTGTTATAATTTTTTATCACAAACTATACCAAGTAGTGCATGCAACATTTTGTCTGTATTTATCTGTTTATAAAAAAAATATTTCCAATATAATCAAACAATTTCAGTTACTATAGCTTGAATCTAGACTGAATAGTATTAGTTATGATTTTATCGGTAGCCCTTAACTTACAACAGTTCATTTAATGATCATTCAAAGTTACAATGCATTGAAAAAAGTTATTTATGACAGTTTTTCACATGTATGACCATTGCAGCATCCCAATGGTCATATGATCAACATTCGGATGCTTGGCAACTGACTCATAAGATTGCAGTGTTGATGATGATTACAGTGTTCAGGTTTCATGTGATCACCTTTTGCAAACTTTTGATAAGAAAAGTTAATGGGAAATGAAAGTCACTTAACAACCATGTTACTAACTTAACAATTGCAGTGATTCTCTTAACAACTGTGGCAACAAGGGTTGTAAAATGGGGCAAAACTGTTTTAACAAATGTCTTGTTCAGCAACAGAAATTATGCTTGCAAGCTTTGGACTGCTTGTTATGTATCCATTGCTCCCAAATCTTGGTTCAATCTATTAGATCAGGTTACTGTGGGTGACCATTAATGCTATTTTCATCATTTGTGACTTCTAGAACTCTTCTGTACTGTATATTTGAGATCTTCAAGGTTATGGAACAAAATTACATCACTCAAAAATTATAAAGTCTGCAAAATTGGGCCCATTTTCCTTAGGTTATAGCACTTATTTCTATATAAGAATGAGCTTATACATTAATACACAAAATTTTGGTCCTATCCACAGAGGTGAGGTGATGTCACTGGCTATAGTTCCTCTGTCTCTGCACAATACATTCACAACAATAGTCATTGGCTTCAAATCAGTGAACACAAATAGGTAATTGAAGCCCAGCCACCTTTTTAATATGTTTCGCATGGATTGCACAGATGTAAAAACAGGCAGGGCTTTGATAGCCTTACCACACCAATCCTTATGAAGCTTATGATTGTTGCATGGCACAGAGACAATGTTCAGTTTTGCCATATTTTGCACATACAACAGCCTGGGCTTCACAGGTCAACTGCTTTCATACAGTTTTCAAAGCAGTAAGATATACAACATCAACGATCAAGTTTAAAAATATAAGAACTCTTTAATTTTTTTATGTTACTTCATAGCAACACATACAAATGCATACATCAAAGCCAATTTATTTAATGTTGAGTGACTCAAGAAGTACCGTAATGAATTAACTTTAAAAATTGCCTAATTGCTATTGATGTTTTGAAATCTTTTTAGCCAAAAAATATTTCACAGAATGAAAAATCCTTGTTGTGCTCCCTCAGCCCATTTCTNTTTCTTCTCATTAGGATCCTAAATTTTTTCTCTGATTCAAAAGAATCTAGACTATTCCCTGAAGTCTTTTCATCTGATAATTAGGCTACTTTAAGAGGAAAGACCATCCCAATGATGCTGAACTGCTATTCCCAGCACAATAAATGATGTTTTGTACCTTTTAATTATTTTTTAAATAAATGAGTTTACCTGTCTTTTCCCCCCAATGTGCTCAGTCTTCTCAGTAATTTTAGCACCTTGTTGTGGTTATAGAACATGAGATATGCAATTGCTATTCATGTTAATTCATGTGAGGAGGATATCTTGCAAATCATAATAATGAAAGGCACTTTATTTTTGTGAGTAAAAAGTATAAAGAATTATGAAACCATTTGTATATTTGCTGTTAGTGAGGTGACAAGGTTTAAGATGACCAAATTTAATTAGCAAAATACAGTTGGAACTTTTTTTTCTTAAATGAAATATTATTACACACAAATGTTGAAAAATAATAATACATACAAAATGTTGAAAAATAATAATACATTTGAATGATTAATGTGTTAGATAACAATAGTGCTAATTTATATTTATCAATAGAAGAATTGACTAATACTGATGGACTTAAAATATTTTATAGGAATAACATAAAAACAAGCAAATTAGCTTACTAAAAATATTAGACATAATAATATAGAGATGATTCTGTGCTCTCAACAAGAAACTGAGTTGGAGTCCCATTATAGAGCTCATTGTATTTTACAAATTAATTGCCGGCTATGAAATTCATTAAGAAACTGTTCAGATAGATGGTATTTTATACTTATATAACTGCAAAACAATCCTTTGCATGCCTTTTAAGTCTTGCCATTCAATGAGATAGATTCTAAGTAAGAAAAAATAACTCTATAGGAATTAGCTGTATTTCTGCATATAATTTCTTAATTTGGGCTTTCTTCATAGTAAGAATACATTACAATATATAGCCAATTAAAACAGCAACAACATGAAAGCTGGTATAATGCAACAAGAACTTTTAACATGTTGCATGAATAAAGCTCAGCCATGAAGTTCAATGAGAATGAGGAATGAATAATCTTTAACCAGTCATTTTCAATCAGTTTAAATTATCTCACAGGATTTTAGTTTCTTTTATTGCAATGTATAATAAATATAAGTAAATAAATATTTAATGGGGGAAAGTACAATTAACTGTCATTTCTCAAATTGTACAAGCTACAAGAAGTAAGGATTAAACAATAACTTAGTTTGCATCATACATCTGTTTCCTTTATACATCTATATGTCTGATTTTAATATGCTACATATAAACAGAGTTTGATTAAATTTTAGTAATCAACCTAACTTTCTGCAGCGAGAATGTCTGAGTATATTCCAAGATAATGGATAACTAATGATTTATGCAAAATAAAATGTTTTCAGGAGACAGTTAATGTTATTAATTTTGTCTTATAGTTTTATTATAATTGACTTGAATAATGAGATAATGTTGGAATAAATGAAGTGAACTTTATAAATTGAGACAACTGATATGATTTTCATATTTTGTTAGCAACTGCTTGACACCCCCCCCCCAAAAAAAATCACATATTTTGCTTAAAACNAGCAACTGCTTGACCCCCCCCCCCAAAAAAAATCACATATTTTGCTTAAAACTTCATGGATCACTCAGTTTTTTAAAAATATTCCTCAAATTTCTTTTTTAAAAGCTACTTATACATTTATTAAACATGTTAACATTAAAAACTTAAGAAAAAAAGAAAAAAAAAGAGAAAGCTAAAAGTGAAGAACAGGAAAAGAGAAAAGAAAAAAGAAAGAAAGAAAAAAGATCTAGGCCAGTTGGATAGCTTTGGTTTGGTTACTTTATCACAAGCCTAAGGCAGGGGGACAAGAAAACTTGGACTTCTCTAGATAACCATCAATTACTTGGGGGGGAAGCAATTAGAATTGCTGCTGCTCCTGCTCCTTCTCCTCCTCCTTCTTCTTCATCATCACTATCTATCTGTCTATCTATCTATCTATCTATCTATCTATCTATCTATCTATCTATCTATCTATCTATTTTTAAAATATCTATATTATTGTATGTTCCAGCATTACTCTAGAATGCCTAAAACAATTTCAACCAAACTTGGTACAGATGACTTACCCTCTGGAAACAAATAGTGTGATGGTAAGACACCCTTAATTGTCATGTCCCTGTTGGAGTCAGAATCCGTGGAGAAAGCGAACAGCTGACAGGGATGGCAGTGTGGTTCCATTGGCTATGGAGGAAACTGGGGAAGGGCAAAGTCCAGCTGAGCAGCCATGCCTTCATGTCTGGAATTCTTGCTCCTGCCCCGCCAAACTAATTACCTCATTTTGCCTTGATTGGACTTATAATTACAGTTTTTGTTGACCATGTTTTGGACTTGATTCTCTGCACCCAAAGCCTGTTCCTGGGAGAGTTTGTCCAGCCAGAAAGTAACCAGGATATTGGGGTCAAAGTTGGAGCTAATAAAGGGATTCCTACTGATTATCTGACTGTGTTGCCTTTGTGCCATGCCCTGGGTCATCATATCTAATATCCCTGTGTGTGTGTGTGCCTTAAAATGGCTTCCAAACAACTAGCACATATGTGTGAGGGCAACCTTTACTATTGTAGAGCACAGTGGAGTTGCTATGGTAACAGCTTCACAGTACTCCACAAGGGGGCTTCCTATAGCAAGGGAAATTGGTTCTTACAAAAAACAAGGGGGATCCCTCTGGTCAGGGCCCTTCAGCTTCAACTAAGTAGGGCAAATTGTCAGGGGAGGTACCTGCTAATGCAGATAATTACCTCAAAGGCTATTCCCTGTAGAATTTTTTCAAGGCTGTTGGCCAGAACAATTAGGTCTCTAATTCTCACTACAGTGGTTGAAGTAACAGTGCCAGACCCAAGATCCCTCCAAAGCAATGTCAGGCAATTGGCCAAGTACAGTCAAAGGCTGCAAAAATGAAACACCAGCATCGACAAGAAACTTCCAAGGAGAGGAATAGAAGACTTGTGACACTGCGCGAGAGAGCTACTACATTTAGAACTTCAGAAACAGTGCAATAGCATGAGGCCTGACTAAAGGATAAAAGAGATAGAATTACTTCATCTGGAGCTTCAGAGATCGTAAAACAGTGTGAGTCTCAACTACAGGATAAGACAGATAGAACTGCTACATCTAGACATGTGCAACACTATGAGGGCTTACTACACTATAGGAGAGATAGAGCTGTTACATCTATAGCTTCCTTTATAATTTGTATACTTTATTTATACTTTTATAACCCTGTAAATAAAGTTACTTTTATTTGACACTATAGATATAATTCATTCCTTTTCCTGTCTAATAAGGATTGGGATAAATAAATACCTGGGAAACGCCAGGTTATCAACTAATTAGTAATAAAAATTAGACACACCTTTCTTCCTTCTACTTGGCAACCATGACAAAATTTTTGGAGTTCTCTGAGAGCTACAGTCAAGACTTTGTTAATTTGCATAAAGCTCAAGTTCTACTTCTGTAGTCCACTGATACACCCCATGTTATTCCTCTAAATTCCCCACATTCCATTCTATAATTGTATCCTCTAAATACAAATTTGCATTTTATATATCTACATGTTTAACCATTCTGTACTCATTTAAAATGTATTTGCTGTACTCCATCAAAATTCTATTTCTGTTTGCAAAGTTCATTCTCATAAAGAGCTGCTATTTTAACATATGAAGAAATAAAATACATAGATAAATAAAAAGCTTTTATCACATGATTTTGGAAATGACTACTGATCAATTATGCATTAAATATCTCTGACTGACTAGTCCATCTGTTACTGTTAAGGCTCACATTATGCCAATTGGTAATACAGATCAATGTCCTCAGTATTATTCTGTTCCTAATGATAATATGCATTTCCCAAATGATAATCTTGAGTAGATCTGTGCTATTATTTTTATTCATCTTTTACAAAGCTTTTCTACAGAAAAATGTCTAGATATTGATACAGATAATTTAAAATCTCCACGCATGTCCATGCATGCCAGATAATTTTTCCTCCAAATATTTGACCTTTTCAGTTTAAATGGCTACCATCCACATAAAATGGCTCTCAAAGTAATTCAATATAAATCACCAACTTTATGTCATGAAATAGAACATATGTCTATCCAGAAGGGGCTTTTCATTCACAAATCTAATTCCCTTTTCCAATACCTGTAAACCAGAAACTTGAAATCTTACAGATTTAAAAGGTTTATGTCATCTCCCACTGCTTTGCTGGTCACCATGTATTCCCCAAGTATCACTTATTAGGATCCATTAAATTTCATTTGCCATATATTAGATAACTCATGGAATTTGAGAATTTGTGTAATAATATTGGAACATTTACAATGAGATAATTTCACATTTCATCACACTGTCAAGAGCGTTTGTCATATGGAATTTCATCCAATAATTTAACTTTGATGAGCAGAAGGCATAAACATGGTATAATAGACCCCAAATTGAAAAAAGGCAATAATATTCATGCTAGCTAATACTTGGATTCTTTATTAAAATAAATTATGATCTTTTAAAAAAAGAGACCCCCAAAAATGTATGCCTTGAAAAATGTGCGTAATAGGAATGGAGCAGTGTCTGTGTCAGGCTGAAGAGCAGTAAAATACTTTGAAGATTTTTATTTCCCTCTCTTTTACATGAGTAGGATTGCCAAGTTATTTCTTGTTTGCTGAAGTTCAATGAAGCATCTTAAAATCAACCCAAGAACTGACTGATTTTGTGCAAGAGAGGCTCTCAGGGCCAAATGTCAATCAGCAGAGTGTTTCAAGATTATTCAGAATGCTTCAAGAAACAGGTAGATAAACCAAGGCAGCTGTTTAGGAGAAAAAGACAAAACCTCCTTCACCCAGAACATAGTTTTAAAAATTGCCCGTTGCTTTCATCGCTACAATGTCTGCTCAATTGCTCAATATATGTCAATTATCAGTGGTGGAACAAGTATAATTTTCTACCATTATTTTAGATGCTGTTTATTCTTTGAAGAGTCAAGGCTGGTGTGCAATACGTTGCACATATCTTACCTTCACAATGACTCTGTTCGTAGGTTAGATTTTTTTAAAAAATACCAGCAAAATTCAAGATAATGTAGTAATTCTACCACTTTGTTTTTTTGTATAAACTAAAAGTAACAACTATTCAATCAGTAATTGTTTCTGCTTGATATATTAAGGTTAATAATTCACTCAGAATCCACTATTATATTTTTGTACTCTGTCAGCACTTTTGTGTTTCCTTTTATCCTCCTAATCACTACCAAAACAACTTTGGAGTGATGGCCAGAAGGGAACTCTGACATTTGCTCAGATCGGGGATCAGCAACCTTAAATACTCAAAGAGCTATTTGGACCTGTTTCCACAGAAAAGAAAACATTGGGAGCCTTCCTGTGCCTGACTATTTTATGAGCGGCCACAAAACTAACATATATAGTTGAATTAAAGATTTTGTTTTCTTCTGAAACTTTTCTTTTCTTGGATTTATCCATGGTTAGCCTACCAGGGATCCAAAAGCACAATAAGTCACATCCCGGCAGGTGTTGTTGCACATTGGCAGTTGTGATGCATATTTTGAGAGACAGGGAGCCACAACAGAGGGATGAAATAGTCATACATGGCTCCAGAACTGTGGGTTGTTGACCCCTGGCTTAGATTGTTCAAATATGTATGTATGCATGCATGTATGAATGTACATAAATGTTGCTTCAAATTATCTGGCAACTGTTCTTTTCATGTCTCTGTTGTGTGCCTTAGTTCCTTGGTATCAGTTTCTGATGGATTATTAGGGACTGACAAATAGATGGTCTTGTTTCATGGCATAGGTTTAACATAAGAGCCTATTAGCTCTTTTCAATTATATTGCAATTAGTATTATCTGTAAAAAAATGAATGAATATCAAGGAAATTGTTTTTGCATAAAAGTGATGCAATCATCCCTGTTTCGTTCGGAAAAACACGAGGTTAGACCGGGTTCCAACAACAAGTCTTTATTCTAAACTAGTCAGTGAACGGAACAACCTTGGCTGAAACTGCGGCAGCCTTTTATTCAGGCTAGCCTGCCGGCTTGCAGCCAATGGCAGCTGTTTGATTTTGCCACCTTTTTCAGTTGATTTGGATTGGTTCCTAGTGAACCAATCCAATGCTTACATTAATTAACCAATCAGGTTTGCATATCTTGGAGTAACCCAATTTACATATAGGACACCCCTCCTCCCTTAGTTCAGTTCTACGTGGTGACGTAGTCGCGCAGGTAGGCGGGGCTTCTCCTGACTCGATTGGACTTGCGCGGTTCATTTTTTGGTGGAGACTTTGACCGGTTCGGATGGAGCTGCTGTGTCGTCCGTCCTTCTCTCTGGAAACCGTCTGAGGGTGAGTCAAGCCATTTTACTGCCGCCTGAGTTTCTTAGGCCGGCGGTTTTTGCGCTCCCTGCCGTTTCCTCCGGGCAGGTCGAGCTGGCCTGGCTGTCCCCTTCCGATGGGCTCTTCGCGCCAGTATCTTCAAACAGTGAATTTTTCATTTGCTCTTTTTGTTTGTTTAAACTCTTCGGGTTTTGTTTGTAACTGGTTCTTTGTTTATTTCTCGCCTTTCCCCCCCACCTTGGTTTGCCGTTCATCGGTTTTTTCAACGTAAGGGTGTATGTCTGTATTTCGTTCTATGTTTCGGAACGGAGCTGCGTCTATGTGGCCGCTTCCATTCCCTGCCATCGTCAATTGTTAACCAGTAGGATTTGGGCCTATTATTTGCGTGATTTTGTCCTGGTAGCCATACAGGGTCCCGGTGAAGTTTTTTAGCATAAACCAAATTGCCTATTTCAAATTGTCTAAATCGTGTAGAGGAGTCGGGAGGGTTTTCTGGCGTAAAGTTTGGTGCAACCTATCAAGTGTGAATCTTAATTTCCCCCCATGAGTAATTCTGCTGGGGATTTGTTGGTCGTGGTACTGGGCGTTATGTGTTGGAGTGTGAGCAATCGGTTTATTTTCTGTTGCACATCTCCGGTGTCCATTCTTTCTAACCCCTCTTTTGGTAAACCGGACCATTCTCTCAGCCCTGCCGTTTGCAGCCGGGTGAGCCGGCACGGTGAGGGCATGTCTTATACCTAGGGAGGCTAGGTATTGCTCGAATTTTAGGTGCTGGTTAGCTGTGGCCCATTATCTGATACGAGGACGTCCGGTAGACATGGGTTGGCAAAAAGTTTGTCTAGTTGTTTAATTACAGTTTCTGTGTCATTTGATGGCATGATTTTTACTTCTAGCCAATTAGAATAGGCATCAACGACAATCAGGAATGTATGCCCCTTGGTAGGACCCGCGAAGTCAATGTGGATTCTTGACCAAGGGCCTTGCGGGGTTCCCAGTCTCTAATGGGTGCTTTAGCAGGACGGTCTAATTCCCTGGCATTTTGTTGCACGAGCTTACCCAATATTCTATGTCCCTATCAATACCTGGCCGCCAAACATAACTTCTAGCAACGCTTTTCATTTTTACAATCCCCGGGTGCCCTTCGTGTAACATTCTAAGTACCTTGGGTTGTAGTTCGTTAGGAATGACTACCTGATCACCCCACAGTAAACACCCCTTTTGAATAGAAAGTTCAGTCTGTCTGGTCCGGAAAGGTTTAAAGTTTTCAGTTTTTTTGGTTTTCCGGCCAGCCTTTACCTACCCAGCTAGAACGCGGGCGGTCCAATGAGTCTTTCGCGGTGGCTCTGGCGACATCATAAGCTGATATGGGTAGATTGGTGCAAGTCTCTATTTGTAATGCTGTCATCGCTGGTGCCGGGTCTTCCACGGTTGCTGGTAAGGGTGCTCTGCTCAAAGCGTCCGCATGGGAAATGTGTTTCCTGGTCGATATGTCAGAAGTGTAGGAATAGGCTGCTAGGAACTCTGACCATCTAGTCATTCTTGGAGAAAGGATATTTGGCGTTGGTTTGTTTCCCGCCAAAATTCCCAATAGCGGTTTGTGGTCTGTTATAATGAAAAGTCCGCCCGTAGAGGTACTCGTGGAAATGTTTCACCTCCAGCGACATTTGCTAGAGCTTCTCTGTCGAGTTGGCTGTAATTTCTCTCGGTTTTAGACATGGTCCTTGAGTAATATGTGACGGGTGCCTCTCTGCCATCAGGCAGTTGTGGCTCAGGATGGCACTGACTCCGAATGGCAAAAGCGTCGCAGGTCACCCTCAATGGCAGTGGGTTGCTAAATTGAATGAGAACGTTTGTTGATGTTAGCAAATTTTTTAATTTTTTGGAAGGATTCTTCTCTCTATAAGCCCCAAGTCCAAATTGCTTTCTTGTCCAATAGACGGTGTAATGGTTCTGCTATTGTGGCTTTATTTGGTAGGAATACATTATAAAAATTTATCAGTCCAAGAAATGCTTGAAGTTCGGTTTTGTTTCTTGGTTCTGGCGCTTCCTTCATAGCTTTAATTTTTTTGTCTGTAGGGTGTATACCCTCTCTGTCTATTAAATAGCCCAGGAATGCGACGCTATTTCTTTTTAGGCAACACTTTTCTTTTTTTACTTTGAGGCCAGAATCTCTAAATTTAGTGAGTACTTTTTTAAGTCTGTCTTTAAGTTGAGTTTCATCTTTTGGCTGAGATTGAGGACGTCGTCAAAATATGGTACGACTCCTTGTATGCCATTTAGGAGGCGGCTCCATTAGACTCTGGAATACTCCTGGTGCTACACTCACTCCAAATTGGAGTCTGTTACACTTAAAAGCACCTTTATGGGTAACTATAGTCTGTGCTTCAGCTGTCTCTGGGTCCACTGGGAGCTGTTGATAAGCTTGCAGCTAGGTCGAGTTTTAGCAAAAAAATTTCCTTTTCCAGGGAGTGTAGTAAATGTTGGACTACTGGCACGGGTATGCACTCTGTTGCAATGCGTGGTTCAGGGTAGCCTTATAGTCACCACAGTTCTAACGGACCCGTCTGTTTAATAGGTGTGACTATAGGCGTTTCCCATTTGGCATGGTCCACAGTTCTAATTACCCCGGGGCTAATTAATTTGTGCTAGCTTTCTCTATCTTTGCTTTAGGTGCAAAAGGAACTCGCCTGGCCGATCTCCGCGGTTTATTTTGGCGGATTTAGACTAAGGGAGATAGGATTCCCGGATACCTTGCCCAATGTCTCATTCGAACACGTCGTGGAATTCTGGGATGAGGTCTTCTTCCCAGCCGGTTTGTAGTTACTCCGCGTTCTATTCGGTCATTCCGATGCCCAATGGTGTAAACACTCGATACCCAGGAGGCTTGGTCTGTCTCGGATCCGACTATCGGTCAGCGGTAACACTTAACATATACTGTTTGTAAATGCGACTCCTGAAATGTTCCCATGCCGACTACAGGGATTTGGTTTCGCCTGGTAGTCTTTGAGGGTTAGTTGGCTGGCTGTGCTGAAGTTCCTTTGGAGTTTGATTACCCTGGGGACTAGCTGTTTATGGTGTCCCAAGATAGCCATTGGAAAGGAAAGATCCGCGAGCCACTTCCATTTTGCAAAGGCTTTCCTTCAATACTTTACAGTTACTCTTAGCTGTTCTTCCGCGCTTTCCGTCTGAGCGCTTTCCTATAGTGGACATTTTTGGTGTGTATTGGTCGCTTCTCTGGTTGCCACTCTTCTCTCTCAGTTCCGTTTTGGGGTTCTCAGTCGTGTTGTGCTAAGTGGGGACATATTCGAAAATGGTTCTGCAGGCGTTGGTTAGGGCTTGTGTAAGCTTTTGTTTATCCTCTGCGACTGGTTCTCATTCATTTGGAGGAGGCGCCCCCTAATATTATCGTGGGTTCTTGCAGATGTCTGCAGATGTGGCACAGAGAGAAATCTGCTAAATTCGTCCTCGGCGATGAGTATTAGGCCATCATTGGCAGCCAGCGCAATGCCCTAGCAAATATCCTTCTTCTCGGCGCTCTTTTCTGTTTGCTGAATAAACGGTGGACCTTGTCGTCTTCATTCGCTCAACTCGGGTGTTCAGCCATACTCTTCGCTAGTGAGTGGTGTCGGTAGGGCTGTGTTTTTGTCTTTGGTTGGGTTTTTCTTCGCTGTGTGTGTTCATCTTCTTCATTGTGACAGCCGATTTTTTCGCGGCTTCAGCGGCTGTGGGTTCCCGCGACTGCTTCGCGTTATGGTGATGTTGGGCTTGTTGAGTAATTTACTTCTGTGTCGGTCGAGTCTCTTAACCCCAACCACTACGGCGATCCCTCATTGCTTGTCATCATGTTCAGAAACAGGCACTGCACCCCACTATATGTCTAAGGGCAGCAATTGAAATACGTGACGGTTCTCTCCGTTCTCTCTGGTCTCTGCTCGGTAAAATTCGTGTCGCTTTATTAAAATTCGACACCACCGCCGGGCGTAGTGGGCTTTCATGATTCATGTTTACGTTCTAGGCACGTCAGTTGTTTGACATCTCGGGGCTTTGGCAGAAGCCTTTTGCCATTTCTGAAACCGTAGTCTGCAGTGGTGTTAAGAAAACACAGCCCTCCTTACCTCTCTGAGGATGCCTTCCATCTCATTAATTCTCTAAATACAGTTTGGAAATGGTTGCTGCATAGGAATCTGACATCTTTCTTCGTTGAGATTGAAGGGTGGCAGGCGGTGCATTGTTTCTGAGGCATTTTCCGTCGCCGTCTTTATTTTCTTCTGCACCGCGTTTGCATGGTTCGCGTTCAGGACAATCCACCTGCGTCGCATGTGTTTCGTTCGTGAAAAACACGAGTGTAGACCCAGTTCCAACAACAAAGTCTTTATTCTAAACTAGGTCAGTGTCTGAACGGAACAACTTGGCTGAAACGCGCGGCAGCCTTTTATCAGGCTAGCCTGCCGGCTTGCCAGCCAATGCAGCTGTTTTGATTTATCCAATGCTTACATTAGTTAACCAATCAGGTTTGTATATTTTGGAGTAACCCAATTTACATATAGAACAATCCCAAAGTCCCATGATATGCAGATAGTACATTTAGGATTAACTCAGGTGTCAAGGAAAAAATATCATACTATGGAACTGAGGTGAATGTGTCCTACAGTTCAGTATTTTTTTACACCAGTATTCCTAAAAATATTGGATGAAAATAGATACTTGGTTGGAAAAAATGATAAAGCAGCATATAAATTTGAAACCAGAAATATTTTTACTGGGCATCCTGCTAGAAAAGTAATGATAAAAGGAATATATATTTGATTTTACATGTATTAACTGCAGTCAGAATTGTATTTGCACAAAAATAGAAGAGCCAAGAGATCCCAACAGATGATAGTATAATAAAAATATATACATTAGAATGTGCAGAAATTGACAGATTAACATTTACATTTAAAGAAAAAGAAGAAACTGAATATTTCTTGATATGGGATTTATTTACTAATGGCTAGATAATAAAAACAGAAATTAGAAATATAGGGATATAAAAAGGACAAATGTTATAAAGGAAATTTGTTAAAGCAGACAAGTAAAATATTATCATTATTACAGAATTAATATTATAATGATGAATACTATTGTAAACATTTTGATTATGATTTCCTAAAAATAACTGTACCCAGACAACACACTGTTTAACTGAAATTGAATTTTTACATGTTTTATAAATAAAATGAATAAAAAATGCAAAAAAATTCTTTTTACACCTTCCTATTTTATTTTGCCAAACAATATTAAAATATATTTAGAAAAGGGAGAGCATTTTAGTCAGAATAAAACTGTCTAAGTTGATGGGATGATAAGATACCTCTGGGGAGGATTTGGTAGTCCCCTGATTTTTTTTTTTATAAGATGGGAAATGATAAGAAGCTAAGTTGGAATTCAAAACACAGAAACTTCTCTTCTGTAACATGGAATTCTTAGTTTTTCCTCCTCCTAACACCTACTAAGCCACCATAACATTATAGATCAACAAACAAGATGTCTTTACAATTAGTGATCTGAATTTCTATTGTTTATTTTTGGCAAAATGGAGCATTGGGCAATGATGAGAGTCACTAAAATGATGATTCTGACACTCCCTTATATTGGCAAGCTGGAAGGAATACTTATAGCTTATCTGATGTTCTAATAATAGCTGCCATAGTGCTAATCATGGCCCATTGTGAGACTGGCTTTGAAAGTTTGAGGGATGACAATGGTAAGTGATTGGAAGTACCCTTTGGACAATTCCAGGAGATATCCCTTTTAGTTTTGTGATGTTTTATTGCTAAACCAGGTATTTTGCCAGATAAAGTCCACATTTCAGAAAGAATGGCCTTCTAAAACATTTTTGGCTGCTACAGGGCATTGCATACCAAAACAACTAGACATAAAGATAGTTCCACCCCCTCCCCCCCAAATGCCATCACTCGGCTAAACATCTAATTCTCACATCACTGTTCTATATCTAAAGATGTACTTACCCATGTAGGGCTGTATTTGTTCTGTTTGGAAATAAGGTGTGCAAGACCAGGTTCCAACAAACAGCTCTTTATTAAACAGTATAGTGACTTGTAACGGAACATTTTCCCAAGCCGCAGCAGCCCTTCTTATAGCGGCTTGCTCACAGCTTGTGGCCAATGACAGTTGTTCAAGTGTTCCCGCCATCAGGCGGGCCAATCGGAATGGCGCTTAACTGACCAATCCAAGAATGGCCTATTCGGCCAATCAGTTTAAGATATTTGGAGTCTACCAAGTTCTATTCACAGAACTTTGTGTATAGTATTTTTGTTAGTATTTTTAGTATTTTTCTCATCTTTTTCATCTCATCTTTCCTACTACTTTCTTCTATTGGTGTCTTATGATTTATTACTTGTTTATTGTATGTTATGATTTATGGTGTGTGACTTGTAACTTTGTTATTTGTGCACATACTGAGAATTTATGCAACTGACACAAATTCCTTGTGTGTCCAATCATACTTGGTCAATAAAGAATATTATTATTCCAATTCTATAATAGAAAACTTGCTTGTATTCAAAACAAAATATATCGCCAAGATTTGTAATTCTTTAATGTAAAATAGAAATCTAACTCTCACGTAGAATCTTTTTTTTTTTTTACAAAAATATGTATCTTCCATGAATTTTCTATAGCTTGGCATTTAAACTAAGCAAGTAAAGGATCCATAATTTCTTCTATTATCATTAAGAGACAAAGAAAAGGAATTGTGCCTATTTCTAAACACACTGCAATTTATAATTATGATCCAACACTTTCAAGCAAGTTTCTCCCTGACTACCAGAGACTTTTCTAATAATAAACTGATTCTATGAATCCTGTCAAACATAAAGTCAATTATATTCTGGAATGATTGAAAAAATAGAATACTATTTATCAAATTCTCAGTTTTTCAATGCCATGGATTCTTTGAGGTGAGGGTAGCTTTAGGCACTTTTTCTCTGGGTTTTCATAGGCTGTATTTTGAAGATTGGGTGTGCACAAAAATGTTTCTTTTCTTTTTTTTCTTTTGTATGTACCACAAGATTTTGTTTCTTTACTTTGATGGATAAATTGGCTGCTATTTCAGTGTTGCTTGAATTCTCTTATCTCTCTCTTCCCCTACCTTTTCAAATAAGTCTTTCAGTGTTTCTTCTCACTCGGTGTTTTATCTATGCAATTCCTTGGAGTTTCACACTGAAGTGGAATAACTTGACTGCAAGCTTTCAAGAATCACAAATGAAATGAGCTTCAGTTTTCCATAGTGTATTTCTTGATGGCAACTGTGAAAAACTTTCCTAAAAACTCAGCCTCAGTAAGCATGGGCTAAGCCTTTGAGGAAAAATCAATAAAGGGATAATAAAATTAAAGGGACAAAAGCAGCTAAAGCCCCTGTCACACTGCACCAACGGATGGAAAGAGGATGTAAAACGGAGAAAAACACTTGCCATCCGTATGGGAAATGAGGACCTTGTAAACGTAGAAACACTATGCCATCCGTTGGTTAACACGATGCTTCCGTTCTGTACTCACTGCCTCCGTTTTGCTTCCTCCCTATCCGTCCGACGCATCCGTCTATTGACGTTTCATCAAGCTCAGAGGGTTTTGAGCTGCTCAAAACTTGCACGGAAAATGTATCCAATGCATCCGTTCTGCATCTGCTAGGCATCCGCTAGGCATCCATTATGCATCCGTTATGCATCCTCTATATCCGCTAGGCATCTGTTCCGTATCCCACGCAAATCAACTTTCTTCCAGCGGTAACAGGACGCAGGGAGGAACGGAACGGAATGCGGAACGGATGCAGAACGGATGGAGGAAAGATTGGAAAGCAGATGCGCAGCTCGGCAAAGAACAGCATTTAAATGGAAAAAACGTGTCTGCAGAGGGACGTATTCGGATTATTAAGGATGTCTAGAGATGCCTAGAGGACTGCATAAGGGACACATAGTTGGAAAACCTATTACTGCCTATAAAAAGGGGAGCAACTCATCTGGGATCTCACTTTACGCGCAAGCAGCCCCATAGGTGCAGACCTCTGCAGCCTTCATCTGACTCTTCCTATCTCCACAGCGATCCAGTCATTGTCCGGAATGGATCGTAACCAAAGTCTTTTGGCCCACCACCATCATTCATGCAAACAGTGCAAGGCATCTACAGGCTCACCCCGCCCTGTGAACTCTACTACGGGAAGAAAAAGAGGCGGTGAAGAAGCGTCTGGGTCCGAAGATTGGAGCTGGAGAAGAGCGAGTACGGGATATGTATCAACAAGCTGATGTGGAGCTCAGGAAACGAAGAGCACTTCGTGCATTCCCAAAACTCATGAGGAGCCTCCAGCCAGTGTTTGACGAAGTTGTTGCAGCGGTTGACACCCAGGTTGACCGAAGGCAAACAGGCCAAACTTCCGGCCGCAGCCTGGACCTGGGCTCAAGGTGCACTGAACGCTGCACCACCTGCCTCAGGGACCACCTAGAGGAGCATCAAGTATGGCTGGAGGGTGCCACACAACACCAATCAGCATTGTGGTCCAGAGAAGTGTTGCAGGCCATATCGAAGAATACATGGAGAAGCTCTCCAGTGCCCCACCACTGAAGAAGGATGGAAGAAAGGTTGCAGACGAGTGGCTAGCCGAGAGGTAGAAATTGCCCCCAGCACCATTGGAGCATAGATGCAAGCACGTGGCCTGCAAGGAGACAGCACCAGCCAGCTCAAAGGTCCACTGTACTTTCAACCATAAAGGGGTTCTTTCAGCATTGTCCTCTCCACCATGGCGATGACGACTACAAGCTCAGTACATCAGATGCTTCAGGCAATGGCTCATGTTTCAGATGCCAGTATACAACTACGAGTGACCTCAAGGAGGGGCTGATAATGGCACCTTCAACTGGGCTTCCTGCGATCCAGACCCACTGCCCAACAGACACGCAAGATGTGCCCATAACTTCCAGTCAGGGGGATGAACCCTTCTCCCTCAGAAACTACCTCATGAGCTATACCTCCCAGAGCTCCTCACCATGAAGAGAGGATGCTTCAACTACAGGCTGTCCCAGGGCAAGGCGGTGGTGGAGACGCACTTTGGCATCCTGGCCGAACAGGTCCAGGTACTTCTCACACCTGGCAATATACACCCACAGAGAGACCGCTGAGGAGGACATGGAGGCTGCGTGCATCCTGACAATCTCATGCGCACCCTGCTAACCGTGTGCGGAACAGCAGGCTTGGTGGAACCTCCCAACAAGGCAATGGGGACATGGAAGCCTGGGAATGGAGGCGAAAGGGCAAAACCTGATAGACACTGAGGATGGCAAGGGCCCCAACAGAGGCTCACGTGGAGGGAAGAAGCAGGCAACCTCCTAAACACTGGTGCAATCCGCTGCAGCGGGGGGAAGTGGTCAAGACGGGAGATAGAAGCTAATGGATGTTCACTTCAGCCTGGTCTCATCACAACTGATGAGATTGGGCCATGTAATGTGGGTGGGCCTTACAATGACAGGGCGTTTAATAAAGAGTTATGTTTATGTTGACGAATGTGGGATGAAATTATTCATTATTATTGATAATAAAGACCATAGGTGTGGCACCTGGGAGGGGGACCTACAGTCCCACTATGCGTTGCACTGGAGGTTGTATCTATCCAATCCAGCAATCACCCATCCCAAAGGTATTCCTGCTTCATTCAAGGGTAATCCCTGCCACACCCACTGTTATCTTAACCCCATCCCAAAGCATCAAAAGCTTAAACCATTTCTAAAAGAGTGTTCTACCAATACTAGTTTTTTTTTTATTGCAAAAAGAAATGAGAGCAAGTGTGTGAATCGAAAGATGAGACTTTATTACACACAAGCTGTAAAGAAGAAATGACCCAAGTCAAGTGTCCAAATTAAAGTCCACAGGTAGCCAGCCAGCCACGCCAGTCTCTGGAACTCTCTTGGTTCACTCACAGGTGGTGCCCAGTCTCAGGGGTTTAAGGGTCCAGGTGCTGTGGAGGTGGTAGGGCTGTGGAGTGCTGGTTCTGAAGCCCAACTGGGGGTGCCCTGGCCCCAAGGGACAACAGGTGACTGGATTCATGTGTTTTAGAAAAGCTCGTTCAGACATCTGCTGCAGGACCCGTTAGATGTTTGGAGAGCTCGCTTCCCTTCCTCTCCGATGTGGTGTGTCAGCCCGCAGTTACCGAGAAACAGATGTACTGCCAGCTTGGCTGTGGGGTGGAGTGAAAGGAGCGAGTGTATCTGGGGCTGTCTGGTCTCAGTGGGTTTGAGGACTGGCGTTGTGTCACATTGGTGGCGTGGGTGGCATCAGTGTCGTTCGGTCTGGGTGCGCATCAGTGGCCACTCGTTGGCATCAGTGGAACCAGTGGCAATGGTGGTGTCCGATGAGTCTGTGCTGGACTGGGAAGGCTTGCTGCCTGTGCTGCTGGACCTCTGGTAACTAGCCCTGGAAGGTGAGGGCCTGTGGAAAGCTTTGGAATGGAGGACATCATCTGGGTGGAAGAGCAGACCTGGACTGGGTGGGAGCAGTTCCTCTGGGTCTGGAGGGTTTGTGAAAGCAGCTCGGTGGATCCGGTCCTTCACCACTGAGTAGTGGGTTCCGCCAATTGTCCCTCAGGGCCTGGTTGACATAGGTGAGGAAGGCTTGATGTTGATGATGAGGAGTCAAGGTGTGGAACCAGAGCTGAAGACGGAGTCTTGTGCTGGTGCGAGATTGGTGTCCTGATCTCCAGCAGGCAGTTGGCTCTGCCCCCGTCTGCCTCTCTGCCTTTCTGTGAGAGGTGGAGCTGGGGTGGATGTGGGTAGGGCTGTGAGTGGACGTGCCGTCTCCTTTCTCCACCCACCAGGAGTCGCTGCTACGCGCTCCACCACGGTTAAACACATCTGTCCGCCAGTTCTCCACCATGGGCACGCTCCACAGAAACCTGCCTGGAGACAGGAATGACTCTCGTCGGAAGAGGGACTGGCTCTCAGCAGGCTGCAGAGAGAGAGGGTAGTGAAGAGGGGCTGCTGTGCTCCTCGTGGTGGATCTCACCCTCCAGGAAGCTGCACCGGCCATGATAGGTCTCTCTGTCTCAGTTAACTGTGGCTGGCCAGATTTCTTCAGGTGCACCTCCTGAACCCAGGGTGTGGCAGTGCTCATCCACCAGCGAGGAGACCTTGAAGTGTAGCCCATAACCTCTCCACTTCTCTCTTCCAAAGCAGTCGTGTCCTTTTGGTGTCCCTGTCAAGCCAGTGTCCTTCTGCCACAGATAGTCATTCTCTCTCAGCCCCATCAGCACCTCATTCTCGTCTTCCTCTCAAATGGAAGTTATTGCCTCCTTCCCGTTGCCCGCATCCTGCCTCTTCCTTCCCTTTGGCAGGACCAGATGGGCTCTCATCAGAGGGTCCAACTCCAGGTAGTAGGGGTGCTCCTCCACCAGCAGCAACGCTCAGCACCAGGCAGAGATTCATCATCATCATCTCATCATCAGCGCAGCAGCAGCAGCAGCAGGACCAGCCGACCAGGATCAGCAGGCAGCAGAGTAAGCACCAGGCAGTGCCAGCAAGACCAGGAGCACGAGCACAAGTAGGATGAGCAGGACGAGCAAGACAGGACCACGAGCAGGACCAGCAGGACCAGCGAGACGAGGAGCAGCTCAGCAGGGTATGCACCAGCAGAAGCCCACCGCCAGGAGAGCGTTTAGCAGAGTATAGCAGCGAGCAGACTCAGCACCACCTAGAAAGCCAGCCTCGCAGAGGTAAGCCGGAAGCACGCATGCAAGAACACAAGCCGCTCTCAGAGCAAGCCGGCAGCAGCCAAAGCCAACAGAAGCCCAGCGAAGCGAGTCCAGGCGCAGGGGGGGAGGTGCCCTGTCCCTCTTGCCAGGGAATGGCACATGTTGGCTGAGGCTTTTCTCTTCTGCCCATGGTTTGTGGGTTGTGGACTGGCAGGGGAGGTTGCAGAAGGGCTGGCAGGGGGCTGGCAGGCAACCAAGGCTGAAGGAAGGCTGGACCAGGCAGCCAGGGCACCAAGGCTGGCAGGAAGGCTTGCAGAAGGCTTTGCAGGGCATGGCCTACGCGCATCAATAAGCAGGCAGGCCACCAAGGCTGGCAGGCAGATGCTGCGCCAGCGGAGGCTGGTAAGGGCATTGCAGCAAGGATGCAGGAGGCCAGACAGTAAGGCTGGGCTGCATGTAGAGCGCTGGCTAGGGAGTCTTGAGGATGTGCCAGGCGTGCAGAGATGGCAGGCACCGAAGCTTGTCAGGCAAGGTACTTTGTCCAGCAGGCATTGCAGGCGCAGGCAGCAAGACATGTTCATTGCGTCCGGGCAAGGTCTTTCCACGCAATGGTTGAAACCCTGGTTTCGAGACATGCTTCCCTTTCATTACCGCGAAGCTCTACGGGCATGGCTACCCCTATACTTTAAAAAAGAATGAAGCAATTAACGCTAGTGCCATCACGTTAGTGCTATACGCCTGTAGGCATCGCTGTCTTCCCGCCTTACCTGCATCCTGCTTTATCACCGCTGATGCATCCCTGTGCTTCCGCTTCTCCGCGTTGCCGCCGATCCGCTAGCTATTGCTGAGGTCCCCCGAGCCATTACGGAATAGTGCCCACTGCACTTGCTTCATTCCTGCTTCCATCCGCATGGCTTGATACTGATTCCACTCGGTCCATCGCGCTCATGCGTCCTCCCCCAGCGTCTATCGCTTCTTTCCCGTGGATATAGCAGTTCTGGATTAGTGAATTTTTGCCCCTTTTGAGAGCGGATAACAACGGATGGAACATTTTTCTCATCCATTGTGTCCTTTTTATGAACGTTTTGCATCCGTTGTGCAGTGTGACAGGGCCTTAAAGGAAGGACTTTCTTAATAAAGAGCAAAGAGTAGCAATTCATGCAATACACTAAAACATATCAATAGTATTTTTAAAATATTCAATTATAGATATTTTAAAAGACTGCATCTAGTTAAAAATATCCCATTAGAATCTCTCTTGTTGCATATCTTGTTGGATTTCTTGGACATCTGATGAAAAATGTGCTACAAAACTCTGGGCTGTTGGTGAGCAACCAGGGCCAGCAGCTGCACAACTACTGAAAGTCAAGTTGTTTGCTCATTTCAAACACAGAAAGATTGAAAACAAAGAAATAATGATTAAAATTACAAATCAAGTTCTAAAAGAAGAGGATATTTGGAATAATGAACCAGTTCTGGAAAGACTAATATCTAGAATCAGAAATAACAGAACAGAGTTGTTCTGCATACAAGCAGTAGACCACCTAATTAGTTTAATGTACTTAAACCATGTAATTCCATAAACTGAATCCTTAAAATTATTCCATCTCCATCTTGCTCTCCCTCTTGGTTTTGCTAGCTAAAATTTAAGCTTATGTGTGTTATGTGTTATATAATAAATCTAACATTCTTTAAATTGTGTCTTACCTGCATTGTAATGTTATTTTAGTTGAGATGAACTGTAAATGTTTCTTTATGGCACTTCTCATCTATAGCCTTTACACCTCTCCTCATTTCTTCCAAAAGTTTGAAGAACATGCACAACAGATTTATGGATGGAATTACGTTGTTTGTTAACAATGTCTTCTCTAAGCTCAAATCACTTTGTTTGATAAGTAAGCATTATGAATCCCAATACAAATTTCACATGTATCCAAGCCTAATTGACCATACTTTATTGCTGTTTAAAAACTAGCGTGATTTTTAGGAGTCAAAAAAGCAGATGCAAAAAAAAACCAAACCAGCAACCAAGGTAGAAGAAACTAATCTTACTTTTTTTTTGCTATTGTCCTTTTGCTATTGTACTAAAATCCAAAACTAATTTCATGTAGCCCTTTTCTCAAAGATAATATATTTATTGGTGATTTCATATAACCAAGGGTTCTGGGAACCACATTTATTTTCAGTTCTTATATAAAGGAAATAGTTATTGATATAATGAAGTGTTGCCGCCCATTATTTCAGTGTCTTATGATCAATACACCTTCTATTTTCTCTTGTTACAAGATAAATTGCCCCAAACCTTCATGTCTTCTCTTACCTCACCCAATAAATTATGTTTTTATAACTCCATTCCTTGATTCAATTTCGGATGGGAACTTAATGATATCAACAACTTAGAAATGACATTACATGCCTGACCTGCAAGAAACAATTATTCTCAGTGTGAAATTTATGAAGAATGTAATTCAGAAGGCCATCAACAGCTGGTGTCCTCTCAGTCGTTCATAACTGGGAAGAGTCAAATCTATCAAAATAGTTTTAACTCTCCAGTTTAATTACATGTTTAGAATTCTTTAAGATTAATTATCTCTGCAAGATTTCAACATTTGAAAAGACATTTTTGGAAGAGCTGAGAAAGTAATAAGGCAAGGACTTTGCAAATAACAATTGCTTTGCCTGAGTAGCAATTGGAAAAAAATTCAAATGAATAAACATGGCACATTTAATCATATTAGCTTTATCTTTACCAGGCTGTGTTCTTAACAAATGGCAATGATTGTGCGAACAAGCCCACTGATAAAAACTTACTTGAATGCTGGCCATTTATTTTACCAGGAATATATACATTATTCTATCATATCCCCAATTTTTATTTGCACATTCCAATTACTAAACCACACAGGAAAGACAATTACCTTTTTAATTTAAATCCAACATTTCTGAATACAATCAAATAAAATGTATTACTTTTTTAATAATTACTTTTTTCTTCCTTGCATAAATTGGAAATTTAATTGATAATTTGACAGGCTTACTACATTAAGTTTAAGATTCTTGATAAATTCCATGACACAACAAAGTAAAAGCTTGTTTTTTAAAAACACCAGGAAATTAAATTATGATCCAATAAGTACAGTAATCTAAACCATGCCCACAGAAAAAACTCATATACTTACTGAGGAAACTGCCACATTTTTTGTGAAAGTTATATGAAATACAACCTGATTTGGAATAAATAATAAACTGCCATCTAAGTGATTTGGAACACTGGAGTGCATGTTACTGCCTTTCAAATGCACAGTGATAAAAACAAAATTATATTTTGGATTATAAAAATGTCCTTTTAAGGAAAAGAGATCTATTAAAGAAAGTAATAGAAAAGGAAATACAGAAAATGGGAAAGCAGAAGATGGCTAATTTTCTTAATAAAAACACATACATGTTTTCTGTAATAGAAAACAATTCTGCACATAATCCCTGGTTGGTCACTTGCAGTTTCAACTCATATGTTTGTGGATAATCCTCAGGTCCAGAGATCCTAAGGCCCATGTCACACAGCACCAATGGATGGAAAGAGGATGTAAAATGGAGAGAAACACTTGCCATCCATTGGTTAACG
>BHFT01055586.1:0-15125 GCA_004320025.1 Laticauda laticaudata | reverse complement strand
TAGATATAGATATAGATATAGATATAGATATAGATATAGATATAGATATAGATATAGATATAGATATAGATATATGAGAGAGAGAAAGAAGAAAGAATCTTAAAGTAACTGTTCAGCTTTCAGTCTCTGGAGTTACATGCTTGCAATCCAAATACCCGGAAATAGAAAATTGCTGAGTAGTAACAATGTCCTCTCAAAATCTTAGCTCACTTAGATATATCCAGTTCTCTTTTTGTCTTGGGGTTCTTAAGTTCAGTTTTTCTATATTTCTATATTTCTTCAGTTGAGGCAGACTGTTCAATTGGACAAATGTACCATTGGATCAGTGGCCAAAGGATTTTCTAAAACGTTTCTAGATATCTCCTTTTGCACCACGTTATCTCTGCTTATTTCACTCACTCCGATCTTCTTCTCATCTCAAATTTAATGCAGTCTTTCAAAAAGAATGTGTTCCAAGTCCCCCAGACCTTCCAGTGTCTAAATTTTCTTCTGTTAATTACAATGTAGCAAGCCTCACCAACCTTCCAGTCTTCTTTGCTTTTTTTGTTACTGTCATTATTTTCTATCTGTCAAGCCCTTTCACTTTCACCTGCCTCACCTCCATTCCTTAGCCGCTTCCTTTTAGGGCTCCGAACAGATTCTTTCAACAACTTTCTGTGGATCCACAGCACTCAGAGTTCTATCACCATCACAAACTTCCTTGCCCGCATCTTTTACTATTGATCATCACAATCTGTCACTCACTCGCTTCCTTTCATTGGTGGTAGACTGGACTTCGGGACTGCCATTAACAGAATGGCGGTCTCTTGCTCATTGGGCTCTGGAGGTTTTCTCTTCACTGCAGTGGAAGTTGCCTTTCCCTCAGTGCAGCTCGAGTTTCCCCACACCGGCACGCTTCTCTTTGGGATTCATGCACCCCGAGGGATTACACCAATAGCAAGAAGAGGCAAGAAGAACCACAAGAAGCCCTCTACACCTCTGTTTGTCCCTGCCTCACCACTCACCAAGTCCAGAAATATTATTTTAACACAGAGAAAAAGCAGTAGTTTGTTCAAATTCAACTTCTATCCTTTAGTTTCATGTATTTTGTATATCATATATTATAAGTGAAATTATTTTGTTCATTCAAATCATATAACCCAAATGATAATTTGAAACATCTTGAAACTGAGAGTGATACCATTATTTTTTTTTGCTATTTTTTTCTTTGTACGTTTAAGGAGAAGGGGAAACCCCACTCAGAGGTACTATGGGCACTAATTTTGACAAATGATTGATCTCTTTAGGATGGATAAAATGGAACCAATGTCTGCTCTGAAGATCCTTGCTTCATGTTTTTTTAAATCATTCTTTTAATAAATCCACAAATTATACCCTATATTCCTATTATATGTTCCTATATAATAGGANATGTTTTTTTAAATCATTCTTTTAATAAATCCACAAATTATACCCTATATTCCTATTATATGTTCCTATATAATAGGAATAATAGAAGCAGACAACAGGTCCAAACCCATCAGTCGTACTTCCATTCAGTGGTGGGATTAAAAAAATGTTACTACCGGTTCTGTGAGCGTGGCTTGGCGGGTGTGGCAGGGGACGGATACTGCAAAATCCCATTCCCTCCCCACCCCACTAACCTGCTTTCCAGCTCCGTTCCCCTGTGCAGGGCAACAAAAAAAGACCCAGCCCATCAATTGGGATTCGGGAGGCAGAAAATAGATGGGGGCATAGCCAGTCAGAGGTGATATTTGCCAGTTCTCTGAACTACTCAAAATTTCCACTACTGGTTCTCCAGAATTGGTCAGAACTTGCTGAATACCACCTCTGCTTCCATTGCTTATCTCTGCCATGTGGGGTAAACATCTGTTGCAAAGCATGGAGTCCATCAAAGTTCTGAATAACATGAGGAAGAGAATGCAAACTGCCAAAGTCAATTCCTACAATAAATTAGGAAAGCTATGGAAAGGATTGGTAAAAGCAAGTCTGAATTACTGTAAAGGGTGTTTGGTTTGTTTAAAAAAGGCAAAATACTATATTGCAAAACAACAGTTTCTTTAAATAAAAGAACTTTATCCTTTTTGTCCAGATGCATTAGCAATGTCTAAAATTCTGAAATTACTTTTGGCACTGCAATGTATTTTCAATTACAGGTAGTCCTCAAGTTACAACAGTTCATTTAGTTACCGTTCAGTTACAATGGCACTGTAAAAAACTGACTGATGACAATTTTTCACATTTAAGGCCATTGCAACATCACTGTCATATCCCTGTTGGAGGCTGACTCCGAGGGAGAGGAGGAACAGCTGACAGGGAGTGGAAGTGTGGCTCCGGAGGTTGTGGAGGAGGCTGGGAAAGGGCAGAGGCCAGCTGAGCAAGCAGAAGAGAACCCAGGCCCATTCCCTCTTTATCCTACAGCATGCAGGGAGGAATGGAGGAGAGAACAATGTGGTTTACAAGAGAGGAAGTGGCCATGATCCCCCTCATTGGCTGCAGCTGGGGGGAATAGTATAAAGGAGGGGCATTTAAAACACAGTGTTGCTACAAGCAAAGCATGTTTTATTTCTGGCTGAGCTTTATCTTGCTTGGTGTTCTTCCAATGGACTGTGCCTTGTTATCTTCTTGAAGTTTGTAATTAATTATCCTGGTCTGTCATGGAAATTCCTTCAGTGAGGTTTGTTTTGTTTTTTTATTTCTTCGTTATCTGTTTTTTGAGTTTGGACTGTATTTCTTTCTTTTGGAGGCTATTTTGGAAAGAGTTTAATCTCCAGCTGTAAACAATTGAACAGTGAGGCCAAGTCGGAGGCATTAAAGGAAATGTATTTACATTTGGGAATTTATTACATGTGTGCTGGTTCCTGGGTCATCACAATCCCCATGATCATGGGATCAAAATTTGACCACTTAACAAATGACTCATATTTATGGCAGTTGCAGAGCCCTGGGGTCCTGTGATCCCCTTTTGCAACCTTCTGACAAGCAAAGTCAATGGGAAAGTCAGATTCACCTAACAACCATGTGACTAATTTAACAACTGCATTGATTCATTTAACAGCTGTGGCCAGAGAAGACATAAAATGGGCAAAATTCACTTAATTAATGTTCCACTTGGCAGCAGAACTGTTGGGACCACCTGCATCCTATATTTACTGTATTTTTAAAAACTATTTAAAGAGCATTACTAAAGTGGATGTTAACTATTTGCAAGAATGGTAGAATAAAGATTCAGAGATTAACACATTATATGATAGATAGTCTCAAGCAATATAAAGTATGTTTCTTTTGATCCTAAGATGAGACTAGAATTCTTATTCTTATTCTCTGGATACTGTAGATAATGTTTTAGGGAAGTGGCTGTCAAACTCATTGTGTTGGAAGTGCTAAATGGAAAGTAAGATATGTATACAGAAGTTATGGGCTTGTCCCATTATTGCCTCACTTTGATTTAATATCCATAAATTAGTTAATATGGTGTTAGAACATCAATGCAGTTTAAAGATGTGGATGTACTTTTGAATTTTATATCCAAAATTTGGAATTTATCACTATATGAATTATGGAACTGTCAAGCATGGGAGGGGGTTAGCAAAATAGATTTATTCTTCAATGTGGGAAAAACAGACAACTCCAGATTTACAATCTTGAATCACCAACATATATTTATGACCTGGCTCTCTATGATTATAATGATGAATTTCTGATCAATATCATTGTATGGTCAATGTTTAATTATGTGCTTAAAAAGCATGCTGAATGATTTCTTATAAGTATATTTGTTTTATAAGTATATATGTTTATTACATTAGTATACTACCATCATCAAGAAATTACTCTGGTGATCAGTCAGATAAAACTGCAAAGCATAAAAAATAACATTATAACACAATAAGTAAAACACAGCAATAATAACATAAAAATAAATAAAAATGAAGAAACCAAGCCACATCCTCAATCCAATGGCAACCATGCCTACTGAAGAATTCTGCTTGTAATGCCTTTTGGAATAGCACCAGAGTAAGAGCTATTCCTCCATCCTCTTACTTTCTATACATGGGAAGCCTTAAGTGTCTTCAGCTAGGGCATTCATGCAAGATGGAGCAGTACACATGCAAAAGGGAGTCCTAGAGATAAATGGAAGCAAAGCCACATAGACAGTCAAACATTTAAAAAACGATTCTTTGAATTCCACCCAGAAACCTATTGGATGAGAATATAATGCTTGCAATACAGGTGTCAGATGGTTTTAGATGCCATCTGCCAGGATACTGGCTTCTACATTTTGCATAAGCAGCAGTTTCTGGATAGTTTCAAAGGAAGACTCATGTAAATTATGCTGTAGTAGTCTAATCTACTGGGTTGAATTAGGCTAGGACCTCTAGTGTAAGTTACCATCAGTATATTTAAGAGTTGAACTCCATCTCTGGGCCAGCTTGGAAAAAAGCTGTACAGCTGGGATAGTGATGAATTTGACACAAACTAATATAATTCATCCCAAATTATGCTGGACTATGATTATAATAAAGATTTCATTTGATTTGATTAACCCCAACAGTTGCATGCAAATGTTAAACAGTGAGTGAGACAATCAATTTCCCTGAAGGAAAACTCACAGAACTGAACTCTCTTTCCTCTCACAAACTTGTAGTACCCACTTGAGAAAGAAATGAACCATTGAAAAACCATTGTTTTCTCATTTTCCTATTCTTTCAGATGGTCCAGAAGAATGTTATGATCAATTATGTGAAATGATGCTGAAAGTCAATAGAAACAAGGCTGGTGCCCCCTCTGCATTCTCATCCTGATAGACATATATTAGAGTAACAAATGCCATTTCTGTTTTATGTCCAGTCCTATCTGAATTTGAAAAGGGGTTCAGATAATTTACTTCCTTGGAGACTCCTCACCTTCTAAACCATCTTCCCTAAAATATTGAAAGATTGGAGAAGGGATAGATAGCCAGATCCAGAGACAGCATCTTCTGAATGTGGCTGTTCCACCAACTCCTTGAAGATATCTAGTACAATTCCTCACCCAAAGAGGTATTTCCTTACCACCCTAGCCAATGGAAGCAGCCAAGACAGTTAGGGTTTTAAACTATAAAGTGTAGAACCTAGTCTATGAATGTCCATGGAGATTCTCAGCCATTCATGTATCCCAAAAGTGCTTTTTCCAAAGGCAACTGGACTTTGTTTTTCCTTGAAGATATTCCATTTCTCATCCAGTGAAGCTTCTTCTGTTCTTCTGCACCTTTGGGACACTTTATGAAGTTCATCAAATCCACACACTGAAGTGAATCCCAGATCTCATTTCCAGATGTTACAAAGAATGGATCAGGCGTCAAGGAATTTGAGTTACTTTATAAGCAAAATATTGTGCCAATACCCTGCAAGGTGTTTGCAGACTCAAACATGAGCTTTGCTACTCAAGCTTGGTGAACTTCCTTTTTTAGTCTTCCTTCTCCAATGCTCCAAATAGTAGTTTTGTTGTTCTTTTCCTTTTTATCTTTCTATATTTCTTCTTTATATTAAAGCAATAAAATTACATTAAAATTTTAAAAGACAGGGATGGCTGAGTATATAGGCCAATGGGTTCTCCACTCTCCAGATGATGCAATTCTAATTCTAATGGTGTAAAGATATGATTATTAAGGCTGCAACTCCTCACATAGCTCCCTGGAAGTGAGTTACACTGAACTCCACAGAGACCTTCTAACTTTTATGGCATCTGTGCTATTGATGGTAAGGTAAAAATGACTTTAATTATTCTAGTAACTTTCCTACTTTTGTGAGGGTGGGGGAGAACCTCTTTTGGAAATCTTTCTATCCTTTGATTATTTCCATCTAGGCAGAATCAATAGTCAATGATGCATGACCTTTCCTTTGGTCAACCTTAACAAAGGAAGCTATCAGCTACCCATGATAGAACTCTTTAACTATCTTTTGTCTGAAACTCCTGCTATTATGGCAATGACTCATTAAAGGCCAAAGAAGGAAAAATAAATCCTTTGATACATTTGGCTTTCCCAAGATTACTTCTAGTTAACAATGAACAAAACATCATTAAATGAGAGATTTTCTCAGTCACTGTAACTGTTTTTAAGGTAATTTTAGTCACATAATTTCAATAAAACAAAAAAAAGTTTTCAGAATATTTTGGGTGTATGTGTTATGATAAAGCATCAGGTGGTTTATTTAATTTTAAGTTTAGCATTCTTCAAGAATACAAGTCCCACAATTCCTTGTGCCATAGTTAACAATGATGCTTAACAATAATTCATAATGAAATGTTCTCAGTTTAGTGTTTATTTTTTTCTAATATACGGAGATTGGTGTAACATAAGAAATAGATTCAGTTCTTCAAGTTAACTGCAGGCTTATTATGATATAACACTGGAAAACTAAATTATATTTTCCATAAATTAGTAGCATTTAAAAGTATGAGAAATTACTCTGGGTGAATAATTCATACAATGAAAAATGTTGTAAAAAAAACTACAATTAAGCATCAATTTTCTAAACCCTAGTCATCATTTATTATCTACATTAATGTTTTGTTTATTCCATAAGACATTGTAGACAGAAATATTAAATATAAATGCTTGAAATGCATTTCTCATATAAGCATGGACAAACATATATATGTAAACACACACACACACACATTTTTGTACAGATATGTGAATTTTGTTCAGAAATTGTGTTTGGTTTTTGGCACCTTTTTTTGTCATAGGATTTATTTTCTTTTCAATCTTAAAATGTTTTTAAGTTGTTGTTGTTGTTTTTTAAGTAAAACTAACCCCCCAAAAATAAATACAGGCAGTCCTTGACTTACAAAAGTTCATTTAGTGACCATTCAAAGTTATAAAAGTATTGAAAAAAGAGACTTATGACCAGTTTTCACACAATCCTTTCAGCATCCCCATAGTCACATGATTAAAATTCAGATGTTTGACAACTGATTCATATTTATGATGGTTGCAGTGTCCTAGAATCATGGGATCATCTTTTGCAACCTTCTGACATGCAAAGTCCATGGGGAAACCAGATTTACTGAGCAATAGTATAACTAATTTAACAACTGCAGTGATTCACTTAATAACTGTGGCAAGAAAAGTTGTGAAATAGGGCAAAATTCACTTAACAACTGTCTCACTTAGCAACAGAAAATTTGGGCTCAATTGTGGTTGTAAGTCAAGAACTATCTGTAAATCAAGTTTTACCTGGTGTTTGAACTAACCCATTTGGCACTGTCCTGTAAACTAGCACTCCACATTGCATTAATATCCTCTTTATGCACATTATTGGATATACACTCACTCTCTCACTCACACACATGCACATATGCCCACATACACACAGAGAGTGAAGTCATTCTCTCATTTTGACTATCCAGCTGTGTAAGGCCTTTTTAAAAGAGAGGGAAAAGAGAGAAAGTCGCTATCTTCTCCCCACTTATGGAATGCCATTTATGTAAAACACAACTGTATGAGAATGAATGCATGATGCACAAAAGTTTGAAAAATGATAATGATATATGTCAAAACTCAACATAAATCATGGTTATTTGAAGACTGATTATATAATGAAGATATATAATACATAGTTAAACAGTAGATAACTTTGGTTTCATAGTGGGAAAATCATGTGTAATCCTTATTCATATCATACTTGGATACCATTGTGGTCTCTTTTCTTCCTTTGGCTGTGGATCTCTCAGCCTATGGCTTAACTGAGGAAAATTCCGACATAATAACTGTATAATAACTGTATAATAGCTGGCTAATGAAGAAAGAGCTCTCTTATGATCATAGATCATATCAAGCAGATATCTAGCAATGTTTCACATGAGTGGTATGTCACATTAAAGAAATGCTGAAAAAGCAGCCATGTATACACAGAAGAGAGGGGAGAAGAGATAGTTTCGTACTGAGATACTAACTGTTCTGGACAGAGATCTTAAGGGCAAAACACAGAGCTTGTCAGTTCATGTTTGCCTAAGTTCTGAGAGAAGACACATCCTAATTCTTATTGCTAGTTGAATGGAGTTTCTCCCATACATTGTCTAGTTGCAAGGATGACCATTCTTGTGTTTGTGCATTTCCTACAGACAAGGAGATATATCAGAAACATAAGTCAGATGGCAACCTTGCAGGTCAGAAAAAAAAAACAACTGGATCAAGATGTTCAATTTCCAGTGAGGAATTTTTGTCATTGATTCCCATGCATACTGATTTTGCATGAAGCACTTCTTTCTTTTCAAATGCAAGTCAGCTTAAATTATTTTTAAAAATTATTTTTTCTTCTCTAGTGTTAACATTGTGTCATAATCCCTGGTACTGCATGTGGCTAAATTCATGTCCTGTTGCTTAGATACTCCTTTCATAATGCTTGGATATGACTGGGCACTGTTCAAGTATTGTGACAGTTGACATGAATTAATCAATATCAAAAGTCACTGATTGCAAAATGAATACATCTGCAATGTGATATGGCTCCCCCAAAAAGAAAAACACTGTTTTGATATCCACCAGCAAAAATATAATTTCTAAATCATGGGAAGTAATTATTCACTTTATTCTGCTTTAGTTGGATTCACTTTATTCTGCTTTAGTTAACTATTGTGTTCATTTCTGGGCCACCACAATTTAAGAAGGTTCAAAGAATTTGGAAAGGGTTCAGATGAGGACAACCAGGGTCAGGAAAGTAGAAAGGAAGGCTTCTAAAGAGAGTCTGAAGGACTTGGGTATGTTTAGCCTTGAGAAACAGTGATAATGAGAATTATTTTCAGATATCTGAAAGGATGTCATACCAAAGAAATGTGAGTGGGGAGGAAGGTGGGCAAATACAATGTGAAATCATACAATGTGATGATACATACAATGTGAAATTATGATATGAATGTTGACAGCTTTGTACTTGTGTTGCAAAAATCTTGAATTATGGTATCACAACAGAAGTTTCATCATCCTGATTTTAGAAGTCCCTGGACCTATTCTTACTACTGCTACTATTTTGTTGTATTTTTAACATTCAGGGTTTGGAATGATGGATTTAATGGAGGAAGTAAAAGGTAGGGAGAAGAAATGTCTAACAGTAGTAGTAGTTCAGCAATGGAACTAATTACCCAGAGAGTTGACAAACATTGGGTCTCTTCATGCAGAAACTAAAAAGCTAACTGGAATTCTTTCATTTGGATTCCTACATTTAGTAGATGATTATACTCAATGTTGTAAGTGTTCCTTCCAACTCTGTGATCCTGTGATCAAGCCTCTTGGTTTACCACATCAATTTTATAAGCATCTTAGTTTTGCTAAGCTTCAGTAATAATTCTACATTTCATTTGGCTCCTCTTAAATGGAAAAGATGACAGGGAACATTCACCAGGCAAAATTACTCCAATAAGCTTCGTAATGTCCCAATAATTTTTCATGTCAAAAAATAAAGATACCATGTTTCTACTTTAAGGTACATAGTGATCTTACTATATGAATCATCATGCCTGAAGCAAAATATAATAATGCACTAAGATTATAACCCACATTTCTGATGGACACAATCCTTGGCATTTGCAAAGTGATGATAGCAAGCCAATGAGCCTTTCTTCAGATTTAGAAAAGTTGGGTTTCTGAATTCTCAGCCTTTGATTAATCCTAATTTTCATGTGCAGTACATTTCCTTGTTGTGCTCTCATTTCCCAGCTTTCTTTCTTTCAGTCACAGGGGAGGAAGTAATAGGAACATCATCCAGCCAGCAATGCTATGGATTTCCTCACTTCCTAAATGTCTTAAAAGACTGTCACCTCTAACCTTAGCCTCTTTCATCCTCCAGAATGGCCCACTTTTATTCAAAGCTCCAGCCCAAAAAGAGAAAGAACTAAAACACAAATGTGCTTTTAAATGCTTTTGATGTCTTTTCTACTGACTGGGTTATTGTGTGTCCCAGCTGGTTTTCCAATAGTGCTGCCAACCAAGCTTACTGAAAAATTGAAATGGGCTAATGCTTTCTTGTTTAGTTAACTTTGCCTAAATTCTGAAGCTAAGAAGACTTAGACTGAGGATGGCTTCAGATGGGAGATACCCAAGGAACAGCAGGACTAGACTGGGAAAACTGCATGGATGTGCCCATGAAGTCACCAGTAATCAAGATCAACTCAGAGAGCATTTAACTTGAGTTAACTTGAGGAGCCATGATGGAATAATGATTAGAATCCAGTATTCCTGCCTAGGAATTTGATCCTCACTGGCTTAAAGTTGACTCACACTTCCATCCTTTGGAGATCAGTAAAATAAGGACACAGATTGTTGGGGGCAATATATTGATATTGCAAACTGCTTAGCCTTAGAGAGTGCTGAAAAGCACTATGAAGCAGTATATAAGTCTAAGTACTAAGTACTAAGTATTGCTGTTGAGTAGTATTTTTTTTTTGGTTGAGTAGTTGCCATTCAAACACCAAAGATAAACCAGCAGTAGAGATTGGATAGAATCTGTATGCAGTAGATCTACTGATTTATTTAGAATTGAACTAGAACCAACAAACTATTATTTATATATTTTAAAATCTATTATTTTTATAGACCATAGATTTTGAGATCTAAGGGACAGTCATTATTAGATTTCTGGGTGGCTGTTTGTTTGTTTGTTTCTTTTGGCCCAGTAGCCTTGGTGCAAATTTAGCTTAATCCATTACATTTGTATAAATAATACAAATTTCTTTCAAAAGGGCAAATACAATAATTCCACCCAGTTTTTCTCCTTTGCTTTTATTTAACTTTCCATTTGATAAGTTCAAACCTTGCTCATGATTCTAAGACATTCCACATTTTTGTATGTTAATGGACAAACAGGCTTACCTAAGAATTTAAAAGCAAACCTGTTATTTGGATACATTGGTATTTTCTAAGCCATAATTAATCACAATAAAAATTGAGAAAATCAAAGCCCTATATTATTCCCATTATCTTACATTCTTATTGAATCAACCTTCCCACTATCCATCTTTATTATGGTCTCTATATTTTGTCCTCAAATGCCAGTTGCTAAGGTATTATTGCCAACATTTTTTTCTCTGCAAAGTGTCCTTAGACAAGGTCTGGATGTGGACTGTCTCATTGTCTCTGGACAGGGAAAAAATAAAACCCAGTGACAGGAAAGATTCTAATGTCTTTACTTGCCTTGATAACAATGACAGCAGTAAACAATGGCCACCCTCATGTATGGCACGCTTCTTAAATTAAACACAAGATAGCCAAGGGCAGGGGGAAGTCGCTTGGGCTCCTGAGACTGGCACACAGAATGGCCTTGTATTTGCTTAAAGATGGAAACAAACACCATTGGCATAATGATGACCAGACTATCTGATTTGTGGATGGAGAGGGGTTGATGTCAGCTCCCCTGTTATGAATTTTGTTATGATTCTCTATAGTTCAGAAATGACTTTGACATAAGAGAATATGGTAAATTATATCCAAAGCCTGAGTTCGGGCCAGAAGGACATTCCTGGATGGGGTACAAAGCTTTTCTCTGCTTTTGAAGCAAAGAATAGACAAATACCTTCAATATCATTATAAACTCTCCATAGGATTCTGAGGACAGGAGGGAAAACAGTTGGAAGTTGTGTGTGTCGGGGGAGGGGGCTGTTGGTTTGGATGAAGGACTAAATTATCTCCATTCCTCTTTTGAAGCCTGCAAAGTCATATAAAGAAAATACATGCAGAGTTCTTTCTCAAATCCAAATTCCCCTGCAATTTCTCAATGTGACATTTGCTTGAGAGTAGAGAAAATACAGTGTTTCCATCATGAGTGTCTCCAGCCTGATGTTTCCAATTTATTCATGGCCTTGACCATAATAATACTCACAGATTGGGTTCATGAAAACACGCTGAATCCTAAAACAAGGTCAAGGAAACACAGGTGCCGAGTTTTCATCCTGTCTTTGCACAATGGCCTGATTCTCACATTACCCTGAAATAATGTCTGGATAATATCGGAATCACAAAACTTTCTTCTCTAGTCTGGAATATTGTCTGAATCTTGTAGCAAAGAGCAGTTCTTATGGCTAATACAGTTCTTAGAAACAGGGGGATAGATTTAGAAAGTCTGATCAAGGACTAGAGAAAAGCGGACTAAAAGCAATACCACACTCCAAGAGTATGATAACCAGCCATTAGAGACAATGCCAGTTCCATCCTATAGAAAGGAATATAGTCAGCCTCAAAGCTTATTAACTTATTACAGAATCCTGAATTTCTGCTTCACTTGTGTTCTGTATGCCTCCTGCTTGTTAGATCAGGAGCTATGTGTGGAAATTAATCAGGCATCCAAATGTGTACATGAGTGCATTTGTTGTCTTTTTATCCTGAACTTATTTAAGTAGAATTCTTTCACTCTTTTAAGTTGGCAGCCCTTGAGGCTCAGGCTGCATGAAGTCTGCGACAAAGTGCACTTTCTATTGAAAACAATGGTGCACATTGCATGCCGAAATGCAGTAGAGAGGCATATCGCCTTTTCCCCAAAGCCTTAGTCACTGCTAGAAGGTAAGCTTTGCCAATACTAAGGGGATAAAAAAAAACCTCACAGTGGGGAAAAACTGACTTTAAAGAATTTGAGATAGATAGATAGGGGCTAGGTCTGTGGCAGATTGGTAGATTGGCAACAACATCCATAGGTCACTCATAAATGGTTCTGTGCTGAAAACGGACTGTCAAATTGTGAAGAGCTTCCTGTGCTCTTCACCATCTTCCTATATGATCCAGAAGATTGAACAGAAAAATGCTTTGCAGATGACCACAAGTTAGAGGACAAAAATCACAGTTCAAAATTACCTTGATAGCTATTTTGTTTGTTGCTTCTTATTATTATGGCCATAAGTCAGCCATTTTGTTCCAGTGGTAAAGGCTTCAGGCTACAAATCAAGAAACTGTGAGTTCTAAACCCACTCTAGGCATGAAAGCCAACTGAGTGATTTTGGCTCAGTCACTTTATCCCAATCCAATTCACCTCACAAGTTATTATTATGAGGAAAATAGGAGTGGGAAGGAGTTTTAGGCATGTTCTCTACCTTGAGTTATAGAGGTGATAGATAAATAGATAGATAATAGATAGATAGATAGATAGATAGATAGATAGATAGATAGATAGATAGATAGATAGATGATTGATTCTGGAGGTTCACAATTCACAAAAATGGCAGCCATAATAGGTATATCCAGTCCAGAAAAGTGCTTTGTTTACCTTCTTTCCTAAAGTACCTTAATGTTTATTAACCTGTTGGCTTAAATTTAAAAAAGCCTAAGAAAAGTGTTGTGTATAGAAATTAGAAGACTCCAAATAACTAAATCTGATTTGTCAAGCAGGCCGCACTAGGATTGGTCAATGAAGCACCATTACAATTGGCCCGCCTGATGGTGGCAATTCTCAAAGAACTGTCATTGGCCGCAAGCTGCGAGCAGCCACTATAAAAAGGGCTGCCAAGCTTCACAAATGTTCCACTTCAAGTCACTGAGTTGATTTAATAAAGAGCTGTTGTTGAAACTCCGGTCCCATGTACCTTTATTCTCAGAACAGAACACCTGGCAACACGGGTGGGATCGTCATAGAAGAGCGAGACCGAAGCACGTGGCAACAACCAAAATGGCCAGTACCAATGCACTGACCGCACCGTTCAACCAACCCGAAGAAGATTGGGAGTCATACACTGACGCTGATGTTTTTAGAAAGCAACAAAGCTACAAGAAATAACTGACCAGAGGAAGAGCCGTATTCCTCATGCACTGTGGCCTGCCATTTTTTAAAATGGCCAAGGCGTTAGCCAACCGCAGGACGTAAAACAATGGCATGGCCAGAATTAAACCGAATGCGACGAGCCCATTAAAACGCCTGTGGTCTCCAATCTTATTAAAAGGCACGAATTCTATAAGCAAGACCAATGAGAAGATGAGAGCATCAGAGATTTCGCAGCAGCCTGAAGAAATATCAGAGGAGCCTCGCAAATTTTCTCAATTATGGACAAAGCCATAAGAGACCGCATGGTCCTCGGATTGAAGGATGCTACACTCCAAAGCAAGCTACTAAAACAGACCGAATTCACAGTGGCTGAGGCCATAACAGAAGCCACCACTGCTGAAGCAGCCAAGAAATCCGCAGCCACCATGTGCAATTGAACTCAACAAATCCAGAACCACAGAACCAAACCCAAGAAAAGAAGGTGGAAGGAAACCAAAAAACAACCCACCGTGACTGCCCCACCATGAAGACCTTGACTCCCAATGACACCGATGATGACAATGAAGACATACAGAGACTTCAGTCGGAAAGAAAATGGCGGGAAAAGAGGGAAGGGGGCGAGAATTCCAGTGTGCTGGATGCGGGGGCGAGCACCCATGATCCGAATGCAGATTCCTGGATGCCATTTGCAGATTTTATGAGAAACGGGCACATGCAAGGGTCTGCCGGAACAAAAAAAGGCTATATTTCCAAAAAGATGCGGCAGCCCCCCCCCCCGAACACAGAGATACAAGCCAGAAGCCGATGGAGCCGAGAGAACAGAACACCGTGATGAACGACAGGGAAGAAACACATCAAACAATAATCATAGGAAATGCCAGGGCAGCAAACCCCAAAAAGGTCCAAATAAATGTAAAAATCGAAGGAAACCTGTGAGATGGAAGTAGACTCCGGATCATACCTGTCAAAGGTATCATGGAACACTATCAGAAATCTGATACCAGACATCAAGCAAGAGAACAAAAAATGGAACAGCAAAGCCTAAACTTAAAGATTCCAGGGAAACCGATCCCGGTAGTGGGCCTTGGACATTTTCTAATAGATTTTAAAAACCATGCTGAAGTAATTTCCTCTGACAATCGTTGACCGTGATCGCCCTAGCCTGCTGGGAATCGAATGGTTCGTGCCCCTGGGAATTGGAGTGACCAGAATCAACAGCGTCGCCCGAGACCAATTGTGAGGAGAGCCTGCTGAAAGAGTTCTGGGACGTATTCGACGGGACCTAGGCAAAGTACAAGGGGACCCCATACAATTCAGCCTAGACCCTAAGATAGCTCCCATCAGGCTCAAGCCAGATGCGTTCCTTTGCCTTAAAGCCAAAAATGAGATGACAGCTTTAAT